>JAVQJD010064027.1:0-32698 GCA_036023655.1 Nannoperca australis | reverse complement strand
TTTGATACGACATCTTGTTGTTTTCGTCCATGATTCTATGCACTTTATGTAAAGCTCTTATTTGGAAGTCGCTTTGGATAAAAGCGTCTGCTAAATGCCTAAATGTAATGTAATGTAACACGGCCCCACCAACTTATCCCCTGTGCTACTTTTAAAGCAGGGCAGTTCTCGATCTAAATCTCCACTTAGACCAGGGGTTCAAAACCTGGGGATCGGGTACCCTCAAAGGGTCATAAGATACATCTGCGGGGATCTCAAGATGATTAACAACAAGTTTATTTTTATTGCCTTTTCTAAAATTGTTTTCTTTTGAAAATACTGGAGAATTTGACTTCTTCAAGACTCTCAAATGATAAAAAAAAAGGCAATCTAATACAACAACTGAAATCTAAGACTGCTTGAACTGCACATACTGTAACTCAAGAGACATGCAACCTTTAACAAGAGGCAATGAGTAGACATTGCTTCACTATTAAAGGTCACAAGCCAACAACGTTGGGAATCACTGAGCTAGACATATGCAGTCTAAGAATGTGGATGATCATTTGTTTGGTGTTTCACTGTGGCACATTCAGTCCACGTGGACACGAGCCCAGTAATACTGATCCATTTGTCCATTTTTAGAATGCAGGCCTCCGGCAAACTGTTAACACATTGCGCACACTTGATGGGTATTTTATGTTCCCACAAACACTTCCTCTGACAGTAATTGCACTAAATCGCCACTCGTATTATTACTGGATTGATCACGTCTGAGTTACTTTTGCTGCAGAGAGGCTGCACAATTGTTCTAATTTTGGCCGATGAAAAAACCTCTTTCTTAAGCCTCCCTTCTTGTTGAGTTGCACTTTACACGGTGGATTGGTGCTTATACTAGTGAGTGCTTCTTAGGCTGGCGTCCACACAAAGCCCCCAACAGAGTCTTTGATGTTTGCCTCAGTGGATCAAAGATGTTAGAGCGTGGACCTGCCAGGTGCACCGCTCTTTCATCTCACTTACTTATCTGTCTGCTGGTTCTCATTCTCCGTAAAGGGACAGAACAATGTGTCCCATTCAGGCACACTCCATAATTCACACCAATAAGTCTTACTCAATTTCACATGCTCCATTCAGGAGGCAGTGAATGATTTTAACCGTGGTATGTAGCGTGTAAAAAGGAAAAGAAACACAGGCAGATAGTGTTTTCATGGTTTTTATTGTGCTCCCTTTCTTATCATTTTGAAGCAACGGTCCAGAGATACGAGCAACATCTTAAGGTTCTATCTTAATCCTCTGACCTCCAAAGGAGAAAAGAAAAGGCCGGGGTTTCTTGAAACTCATAAATATTTGAATCTGTCACTGCCTTTTGATGGCTTGCTCTTTTCTTGTGTGGCTTTCACACTAGAATGTGACATTACCAAGTTCACTTCCAGTTTCAGGTGTGTGTGTGTGTGTGTGTGTGTTCAGCATTTTTAACTCCTTTCTATAACCAGGCACCTTTTTTTGATTTTTCCATTAACCCACAGTCGTTTAGATAAAACTTGACCACTCCCACTTTTCCCTGTTTGCTTTTCAAACTCCCAAAGGACACCTAAGTGCCTGCAGAGAATTTCCACATTATTGATTACAAATGAGATAATAAAAGCGTGTATCATTTTATAGGCTCTGGGGTAAAGATAACTTGTGTCCATTTACATATCATATTCCAATTCATGCCTCTGTATACGGGCCGGCCTGTCGCACCACCGTCCTCTCCTCTCCGCACATGATTTATGGATCACGTATGGATGGATCCTCGGTTGCTTCAGCTTAGTCCATCGATGCTTTGATCTCAATGTAAGTGGATGACGTCCTCATGCATAATCAGAGTATTGATTTTTCCATCCTCTTCCTGGCAATTGATTGGGAAACTAATTGTGCCCTTTCTCTCTCAGCAGCATTTCACCGTGGAATCATTTCTCCTTTTCCAAACTACCAATCTTGTTAAAGAGAATATAAGCAGTCTAACAATTTAGTGGGAAAAAGAGGCTGTTGAATTGGCAATTAACGTCAAACATTGCAGTTTAAGTGTTTCTTCCTGGAGTTGTGGCTATTGTAATTGGGTAAGTAAACATTAGTGGATTTTGCATTTACCCTTAAAGAAAATGACAAAAACAGTGAGCGTCCAAGTGTACTATCAGTATATTTGAAGTGTCTGTGCTTCATTAAAGTATTTTCCATGATGTAGGGAGGTAATCCTGCTGAAGTAAGAAATTGTTTCGTCTTTGACGCAAAATCTTTATAATCCATTCTCTGGACCACAGCAGGAGCTGATTTTTCTTTCCGTCTGGTTGCTCAACCGTGCACACAATACGACAAACAAACAGAATGATGTAATTGGTTCAGTCCAGGAGAAAATCTCTACTGAGTTAGAGAATAGATGTTTAAGAGCCCCTAGCAAGTGGAGTGACATGCTGAGAACGACGGCTTCTTGGCATATATTTAAGAAGCATCAATATCTTACACAAGCTTCCAGTTCATTCATCAGAAGTTGAAAGAAAGAGACATGATGACTTTAGGCAAATACAAGCTCTTTCAAGAGGACACAATCTAAAGAACAAGATAACATAAAAAATGTTTGAAGGAAATAGGACATTACATTCTCTGTCATTTACCAGAGGTCCAACAAGTCCACCAGAATTTGACAGAAATGACATAATTTCTCTGTGTCTAAACAAGTACTACTTGTTGCAAAAATACATCTGACACAGCTGTGGTTTAGGTTTGGTAAGGTTTAGGCACGAAAACAACTTGGTGAGGTAAACATCATGGTTTGGCTGAAATGACCACTTTGTTTGGTTTATCATAGCTCCGTTGTCATGGTTACAATAATGACTGGCTTACACCGTGTCCTACGCACTTCATATAAACTCAAGTAAAAGATGGCTGAGCACCTGCTATCTTCCTACATTTGTAACATCTTTTCTTTTTTTTAAATGTACATGTTTTTATATTGTGATATTTTGATGTTTTTCTTTTACTAGAAATTGCATACAATATATCCAACAGCAAGTATGTTGGATGTTATTAGCATACCCTGACAATGTTCCTCCAGTTTAGCTAAAGAACAATAACTACCAAAACAGATTTTGAGAGGATTTGGTCAAATTATTAATTCATTTCATTATCATTTCAACTTTTCGTGTATGAGCCGATCTTCATTCATGATCCAGGCTTTCAATGCGAGCGACAGGAATAAACAGAGACAGGGCGTCCGACAAACGTGGCCAGTTAGGACATTCATATAGAAAACAATTCAGTCAAGCTGATTTTTTTTAGGACACGATGTGAAACCTGCAATAACGCATTTTTTTGGGCCACTTGGGGGCAGCAGAAACGAGCTGTGAACACAAAATTGACATATCTTTAAAGAAATGATCTAGATGAGTTGCTTTTTTACACATCCAGCTGACACAGAGAAACAGCATTCATTTGAAGTTTTGTTTGTGTCCACCCTAAATTTTTTGGTCTCTGCAAACTCCTGTGAGCAATTTGTGTTTCTTTAGCTGCTAAATGCTCCGCTATGCTAATGGATAATTTATATTTGTCTGCTATTTGGTAACCTGTAGTGGGTTAGTAGAATTTTTACGCTCAAAATAGCAGCTGCAGTTGAAAACGACGCTCTGTAGAGTCAGTAGCAAATGTGAAACAATGAGTGTCTCCCGTGTCAAAGTCGGACACACCGTCACACTATTTCCTTGTTTGCTCCCGACAGATGAGGCATGATTTCTTCAGCTGCTAGAGGGCTTTGTCACTTAAATGTAAACGTATGCCATTTTTGTATACGTCTGAATTTCCAGACGACTGATGTTGGCGTCTTTCTTGGAAGGAAAGTGTCCAGAAATCATTAAAATCTTGGGAATCATATTACTGGACTGCCAACTAGATGGGACTTTGAGAAAATATGCAGCTTTGACAATGATTGATGGCTGCCTTATGTGTAAGAAATCTCAATAATACAAAAAAAAGACAAGAAAATGAGGTGTGTTGCGAGCCATTTGTTTCTGGGGACAGGCCGGCTGTTGTGTCCCATCACTGCCCATGAAGCCCCTTCACCTTGAACAAACAGATCCAGAGCTCATTTCACCACAGCAGAGAGTGATGGAGAGGGGCCTGTCTATATTGTGTCAGGCCTTTGATGGAGTCATTGACTGTGAGAGGTATCAGGCATGAAGAGCGTGAATTCAGATGGAGACTGGGAGCTCAGAGGGGAAGAGGGCAGAAGACAAAAAAATCCCATCCTAAGCTGAGGAACACTATCTCACCGCTGTGGCCCCTTTGGTTGCAGCTACAGAAGGATGTAGATGGGTTAAGAATCCTTTTAAATAATCTCATATGAAGCAGCAAAATCATGCATAGATGAACATATTCATGGGGGATCCACAACCACTAGAACAAAGGCTTTTAGCTGCATTGTGTGATGAGATACTCAGTAGTCGACACAGGTTTTATAGAACTGAAATAACACTGAATCCAGCAGGAAGTGGATGTAATGTGTGCACTCGGGTATCCAAGGTAATAAATCCCAGCCCAGGGATCTTTCTAAGCTGGGGTCATGCAGAGGGATTGCTAGTCCCATTCTTGAAAAGGGCAAATCAGACTGCTCCTTTCACCCAACACCACGCTACTTCATATGTGCAGGTGGTTTAGCATTTAAAGGTACAGGTATGTGTAGATGTCAGAAGTACTAACTGAGCAATCTTTACAGCAATTTAGTTTTTTTTCTGTAACAGTAGTTTTATTAATATTTTTTCGGGGGTCCAAATCTTTTGACTGATTTAAATATTGTACATAATGTTAACGGAGCCGACAAAATATGTAGTTTATATTAATGAAATGTTGCAGACTCTGGCTTTACTTTTCTTTTTAGTTTTTTTTGTCTATTTTTAATCTGTTGATCACCTTTCTAGAAAATTCAGTTTTTAAACTGAATATAATATTTTAACATATAATTATGGAAAGTTTTGAGTACGATCTTTTGATATGTTTTCAGTATCTCCCAAATACAGGCCCAGTTTAAGCCCTGGCAGTAATAATTTGAAAAGTGCTTGTCAGATTGTCGTTCTGAGGTGTGAAGGTAAGCAGGAAACATTCCTTTTCTCATTCCTTGTTCTTTTTGGCACTTTTTGTGCATACAACTGAATGCAACACCTTGAATGCTTTGGAGGCGACTCTCTTTTCGAAAGTGTGATGCTTCCAAAAGAAGCTATGAGAGAGTAGGCTTTTTGCCTTTGAGTGTGGTCGATTGCAAATCGTATAAACACTTTTGCCTTCAGATCTGGTCAGACATCAATTCTAAAGACTTTCTTAATTTGAAACATACAAAACCCTTAACTGTGTTTTACTGTCGTTTTCAGCAATGGGGTTAAATGTACCGCTGTAAATTGCTTGTTCAGTTCTCAATGGTAACAGCAGAACTTTCATTAATATAAATGATAAAATATTATTGTCCTTTTTTGTAAATGGTCTGAATACTGCAGGAGAGGTTATACCTGGATTTCTATAATCTTTCTCCCATCATTTCTCATCATGGGTCTGACCTTTTAGACAGTTATCTTTAGATCCAATACTTGTTTACAGGCATTGGAAGATCAAATGTCTTTGATGCCATATTGACTGCAAAAGCTGGTAGAACTACATAAGCTGACTTACACAGTAATGTGGAGATATATGAGGAGTAATCATTGCCATAACAATAAATCTGCAGTTTTAGGAGCGTACTGCACAATTCACCAGCGTTCTGCTTTATCTCGACAGGTTCTGTTGGGATTAATAGCCCCTTGTCCTCAATACATCAGCAATATGCAGGATCACTGGATTTTAGCTGCTCAGAGAGCCAAAAACATGCCAAATGATAAGGACTTAAAATGGAAATGCAAGTCATTTAGCTTGAATAAACAGCCTATTTTTCAGCTTCATAAAACAACCATTTGACCCACAATTTAAAAAACTTCTGCAAAGAGCAGAAGCTGTGCCCAACATGTTACAACTAAAGCATGAAAATGTCTTTTTTCACTTGTCACATTTTCAAAGTGGTACAAAATGTTATCAGTGTCCCCTGGAAAAATGTAAATATAATCAGTGATTGTTTTGATTCATTTTGCTGTCAAATGTTATTTCAATTAGTAAACTTATGCAAAGAATCCACCAAAGGCACAAAGTACAACAACAGACGAGACAATGATGGGATAGATCGATAATTGTAGACAGATGGAACATATGACCAAACAGTGAAGCAGAAGCAAACGTGACTGAGGGTTAAAACCTTTGCATAAACATGTGCAGTGCATGCTGCGTGAAAGAGATGGGTTGAGACTAGCAAGAATGACCTTTTGGCGAAAGTATTTCATCAACATATTTGGCAAAAGTATCGTGCATTCATTTGAATTGTAAATGTGGTTAGGGTTTCTAACAAGAAACTAACGTATTAAAAAAATATATTTACTACACTTAATAAAGGCCCATTTGTTTACAGTTGTACGAGTCATCGGCTTAAAGTTTGGTGTGATTTAGCAGTCAGGACTTTAATTTGCTCCACAAATATAGAAAACCTCTGCAGGGTTCCCACTCCCAGTATGCCTCTTCATAAAGTTGATTTTCATGCCTGTGCAAGCAGCGTCACAATGGGGAAGTAATAACAGATAATATATATATTTAGTTGCTCAGTTCCAGCAATTAAAAGGCCTGAAGTTATGAATTCATATATATACTCATATCTCTCTCTCTGAATTATTTCTGCATTAAAATAACAGGCAATTGATGATTATTGTGGTCTAATCGAAGAGCTCTGCTTAACACTGAGCTGAAGTGTGAAGTCTTGGCACTGAACTACTTGTCAATTGTAAGAAATAGATGGCGGTGCTGTGAGCTGTCCAGATCAGTACACTGGTATTAACCCCAGTTTCCAGGGCTAAATGGGGTGTTTTGGAGCTCAGGGAAATACTCAGAACTTACCTGCAGTCAGTTCACATTAGAGGAGTATTTCTGGTTCTTCTTCCTGCAGGCCAATGTGTGACAGAGAGGTTGTAATCATCCATATCAATTATTGGGCATGTGATGTGGGTATTTCCATTGCCAGGGTGGTTCAACTGCTCTGACTAATGGAGCCACCATCTGGACCTGCTCCCTGACTTCACCACAAGGAAAACAGGATGTGCAACCAGTCACTTCCCACTGGAGGAGGCAGGTGGAGATGAGAGGCCGAGTGTTTAGTGGGTTGTTATACTGATGCCTGAGAAACATCATCGTGCACACAGGTGATTTAATTCCTTGAGTATATCTGAAGAATATATGCATTACGTCTCAATTATAATTAAAGATTAAGCTGCAGACTAATTTATACTTTGACTAATTTGGTAAATACATTGGTGTCGGTGAATAATACATGCAGAAATAGAAGTGCAATACAAGTGTAACACTGAATGTTTCTCACTCCTTGTTTTCTGGCTTGAGTTCTCCTCTCTGCCTCCTTCCCCTGTTAACCTTTCACACTCCATGAGGTGCTATACAACTTGGCTCTCATTCTGATTTGTCCAGTCTGTCTGCCACCGTGGCCATTTTAATGATTTTGTGCTTAATCCGTGTGAGCGTTCGGCAAACTATTCCCCGACTACAAAAGGTCACATGAATTCGGTGTTGCTGGAAAGGGTTTAAGGCTTTAAGAAATATCACTTCCCTCAGTTGCTCTTCTTTTCATTTCTTCTGGCCAAGAATACGGTGTTCTTCTCTCTGGACCTTCGCTGACTACAACCACAGAAGTTTTGTGATCGTATTAATCAAGCTCTTGGGGTGCATTTCTTTTGTTGTTTGGTTTCTGCTTTATAATCACAAAAAATGTAGGGAGTCATTGTTCACGTTCACTTTGAGATACTATAGTGCCTTACTTTCAGATGAAGCAGGGGAACTTTTATGTTGAGATTATTTTAAAGTGTATAAATGACAGTAAATTCTGTCTTAGCAACTGAATGCAGTACTGTTGTGTGCACTGAAAAACAAGACTGAGTCTACAGCCACGCTAGCGGTTCTGGGAGGCTGTTAGTATTTAAGTACAGCCCATACAGTCTGTGGTATAAGAGCAAGTGTGTTTTGAGCTAAATGCTAATATGATCAAATTACCGTTAAGTGAGTTAACATGCTACCACTAGCTAATGAGCTATTAAGACAAAATACGGCTGAGGCTGGTGGGAATGTCAATTTATAGAGCCAAAGTTCATGTTTCTGTTTCACAAGTAAGAAATCCTCATTTAAAACTACACTAATAACTAAACATACGTAACAAAAATTTCACTAACAAAACAATACCAAAATGTCTTTGGTATTTGCTGCCTAAAGTAACAATACTCAAATGAGTAAAATATGACTACAACTGAGACATTTTTGTCAAGAAGCTAAAACATGTACCACAATTAATACCGTTGAATAAAAACTACGATATTTTTGTGTTCGTGAGACTTGAGTTCATACATACAGCAAGAGCGGGGCACCTGAGGTGCAACCCTCAGGCAGCGCTTGTAAAAAACAAAGCTGTGCTGACTGTAACAGCCGATAAAGCTGCTCTTTGCATCCCATAATGCATCTGTGTGATCAATGGGACCATGGCTTTGCTCTCATCTCTGCCTTTCTCAGTAATCAGCAGCGTGATGTGATCAGAGACACCCTCCTGTCCTGTCCTCCTCTCATGTCGTACAGGACCAAAGACTTCCCTCTGTCATTTCTGACAGTCTTGTGATGGCAGGGCAGAGATGGTGGACTTTGTCCCAGCGTGATATTTATCTTTGAAATTGAGGAGATAGACCTACACGCGACCACTTCATGCGCCTCATACCCTCTGGCTTTTTTCAGGAACATCTTTCAAATGAGGAAGATGAAGGATGAAGTGCCTCAACTCTGTTGGCCTCGAGATTTTACTGCCAGATGTAATTTTAATATCAAGTTATTTCAATATGCATATGTATGAGCTTTTACTTAGAAAGATGGCTTTAAAGAAACATCACATGGACAAAGGGATACAATAAATGGCAAACAAAAACTGCTACTTAGCACTAATCATCATTATTACATGGCAGACCCTTCACCATGACTCCCACTTACAGTGCTTTGGAAAAAGCCTCTGGAGACTGGATTACAGACTGCAGATGTCTAAAAACAAAAAAAGGGTGACGTTTGGCTTTTCTGCAAAAGAAGAGTAGGATCCCTCCCTCAATAGCAGCTCTTAAAATGCTGTCAATCACAGCAGCACAGTGTATGCTGGACTTGACAGTTTCCTCTGACACAGTCACCAGGGAGCGTTTGTCTGCCGTTCGCAGACAGTTCAAGGTCAATTGATGTACGTCATAAAATATTGATAACCAGATGATCATTTACTGCTCATGTTGTGCATGTAAACCAGGAGTTTGGTGAATATGTATTGCATTTGAATAGACTGTAAAATAAGGAAATAACTGCGAAGCCCCCTCAAGTTAGGCATTTGCACATTTTGGAAGTGGGTTAATGGGAAAACTTTTCTCTTCCCTCAAGAAGCACAGTGTAATTATGTGATTTATGAGTGGCTGGAGGAGGAAAGCGTCAGCCGTTGACTCTCGCCACCTCGGAGGGCTTCAGCCAGGGGTTTGTTAGACTAGCTACCTCTGTGTGCTCAGTCCTCTATCGCATCATTACAGCACCACCCTGAAGAAACGCACAACAGTTGAATTATGTAAAAGATCCATGTTTGTTTAATACCAAACCGAGCAGACAGTGCATTTGGATGGAAAACAAATAATTGTCCAGAGGTTTCAGCGAAACAAATCAAAACTGCATTCGGAGCATTATCCTTAATTTGCACTACAGGGATTCTTATGTTAGTTGGACATGTAAACCACAGGACGGCATTAATGCGAGAGGTCTGGAGAATACTATTAATCACCACACGTTGAGAGGCATTGTGTGATAGCTTTGTTTCTGTGCTTGTTGGAGTTGTTGGAAGGGTAATCTTCTTGTTACTGTAATCCAGCTTTTGGAGCAGACAGAAATTCCTCTTGGTTCAGTCTTGGTGCTGACGGTGTCTGGAACAGTGAGCAGGATTAGCTGACGCCACCGGTCTGACAGACGCAACAGCAGGCCAATGGAAAACTGCTGCTTTTACCCTTCAACACATTTGCGAATATTTGTAGAAGAAAGTGTATATATGCGTTTCTCGTTCTAGCTGCAAGAATAATGGCACAGTTTGTCTCTGTTGTTCTTTAATAAGGCTAAGTGAATGTGTTGCATGTCCAGAGGCATAATTACGTGCAGAGGTAAAAGGTTGTGGTGCAGTTTGTCAGTGAGAGTGGCTTTGTGCCTCGTGTCAGTGAATGAGCGCAGAGAGAGAGTGCGAGAGAGATGAAATGGTTTGTCCTAAGTGCTGTTTAATGAGAGGCTGCCAATCAAATAAATGGAATAATTGCTCTGGCTTAATTAAAATTATTTGTTGCAAATTTTTCAGAAGATTTTTTTGTCCCCTCCCTGTAAAAACTGATTTCCATTAATGTCCAGGTGCTCACATTAATTTAAAGCAATAAACCAAGAATATACCAAATGAACACACCTTTTCTTGTCCTACTACACATTGGCTAATAACGTTTGTAATCTTTAACATCTAACATGAATTCTAAATCAGAAATATTAAAATTCTCATCATGCTACTTGGTTATATGCTAATATCTATAACTTTGTTTGGACCTGTACTGTAACTAAACCAGCTCCTTTTATTGTTTTTCTGTGGATTTTTTGTTTGTCCAGACTTTCCTCCTTCAAAGAGAAACCCTGTAGTTTTGTTTCCTTCTGTCAGACACTGTCCAAGGTTGCACCGAATTTCTGTTTGCCCTCTGCCTTAGAAGTTGTTGCACACCGCTGACCCTCATGCAGCTTTTTGTCACAGCATAAGCGAAAAAACTATTTGGGGTTCTTGCAAACATTCCTCTTTCTTTTCCTTCTCCTCACAGGTTGTTGGTACACCCCTCTCTAATACCACCCCTCTTTTCTCTAGCTCAGACAACCTGAGATTGTTTTTGCCTGAAGCATCGACTCATCTTGGGCCAGAGAGAGAGAGAGAGTTGTCTCCTCAAGCTCAAGTGTAGGTTTCATTCCAAGTTTATGCACTAATGGTTAGTGGCATGGCATTTAAAACGAGCCCAATTAAAGGTAGTTTTTAGGTGAGTGTTATTTAATTTGTTAGAACTTTAACTAACCAGATTTTCTCAGAAATCCCAGCTGAATTACTTTAAGTGGGTGTGATTCAGTAGGTCAAGCAACAGCATCTCAAAAATCATCTTTGAAGAATGTGTTAAAAATCCTGCGGCAATTTTTTCTTTTACAGCCAACTTTCCCCTTAGTTTCTCAGACAATTGGAGGGAATTTACTTAATAATGCACTGACTCCTTGTAATACAGTGATGGATCTTACCAAATCGACATACACTTCAATATATGTGGTTATTAAAAAATATGTATAGTTCTGCAGTATGTGGATCCCCAAACTATGTATGAAAACACCCCAACATTACACTCATATATGATTTTTGAACATCCCATTTGAAAACCATAATATGCTGCTGCAACATCCTCCTCTCCGATAACAAGAGTTTGGAACCTGGCTGCATGAATTTGCTCGTATTTGGCCACAAGAGCATTAGTAAGGTCGGGTAAGGTTAACATTGTTCCTCAAAACGTTGCACAAAGGTAAAAGCACACTGTTGAAATATCACTGTATGCTTTAGGATTAAGATTTTCCTTCATTGGAAGTAAGGGACCCAAACCATGAAAAGCATTATATATATTCACCAAATAATCGTATTCCAGCAAGTTCAAAACATCAAAACAACTGCAGGTTTTATGTTGAGTTCAACCCAAGTTCAACACCTTTCCAAGTGGATAAAGACATTTCTCTGTATACGTCTTTGTCTTTCTTTATCTTCTGCAATCTGTTGTCTGCAGTCGGAGGCACTGCAAAACTAGGAGTGACGCAGACTTAGACACATTGGTTCAGTCCCAATCGCTCCTCCAAAGTAACTCTCAGTCTTGCTCTTTGTCTCTCTGAATCCCTCCCCCCCATCTTCATCTTTTTCTCTCTCTGTCTCCTCCTCCGTTTCTCACTCTCTCTCTCTGGCCTGATTCCAGATGAGTTAGTGCTCCAGGCTCTAACTCTCAGGTTATTGGAGAGGGGTGGACGGCCAAAAAAAAAAAAACACCACGAGCTGAAAGAAGAATGTGTGAGAAATCCCAAATATTTTCTTCGATCTTGCTGTGACAAAGAGCTGCATGGAGGTCTGTGGTGTAGGATCTTCTAAGACGAAGGGCAAACAGTAACCTTAGGCAGCATCTGACAGGAGAAAATACAAACCCACGGGGTGTCTATTTGTAGGTGGAGGACTGTGAGGGTGAATACAATTCAAGGAATTTCAAACAAGAAGTTTTCTGGTGGAGTCTATACCGAGTAAATCTCGAACATGCCCGGAACTGTGTTGCAGTGTATTAGTATGTGACCTGTGAATCAAGAGACTGAATTCAGACACAGTATTGACATTTGAAAGGTTCAACCTTTCACAACTGCTCATGAACTCCTGAGCAGAGGGCAGAATGAGCCTCCACCACCTCTAAGGTGAATTCACAGTTTGCTATGAATATGTACAACGTGTCATCTGCCAAGTTGTTCGTACCTTTTGTGGCACTAGCTAATCTTGGAGATGGAGGGGTTTGGTAGCAACTGAGTCAGATAGAAGTTACCGTCAGTATTTTTAACTAGAAATGCTACAGACAGAATTTTCTTACCTATAATAAAGGGAAAAGTATCAAAATACAGATTTGAGTTTATGCGCACAAAACTGAAGGGACACATGCTCTGCTGCACAAGACTTCCTGATAAACATCAAGCAGCATAACAAGAATGATAAGTTTAAAAAGACAAAGGATCATAGTGTTCTTGCTTGAAAGTACATGTTATGCTGCCTACTGTTTTTTTGTCAAGCTTGAGGCGAAGCCCTTGGTGGCCAAATGCAACTTTTCCTGCAGCAGCTTCACAGTACTAGTATATCAGGAACATTTCCGTGCCTCATTACTTTGGTTAGATTTGGTTTGGTTCCTGACATCATTTTGATCGCATTTGATTTGTATACAGCAATGAAACATCTGCCCAAAAAAACAATAAAAAAAAATGTATTGCACCCCCTGAACAGCTGGAAGATGTTTTAACTGTGAAGCTGTTGCAGGAAGCCCTGGAGAAGTGTCTACTAGCATTTTGTTAAAGTAATTGTAAGTAAAATAATATGGGTGAACTAATGACACATCTCTGAAGCGTTGTGACTTACGCTGGAGATGGAAGTAGTTATCGGAGGTAAAAATCAGAAGATGATTTGAAACCTTGTTCATTTTCACTCCCAGATCCCAGAACTAATTACTGCAGAAGCTGGATGAAGACTTTGTCCGTTTCAGATAGCGACACAAATGTTTGGATACATCCTCGACAATTCAGCAATTATCGGATGCTACTGACATTCAAATCGCCACTTCATTTAAAGCACGCAGTCAGTCGCTAAGAGGGGAGTTATTCAGGGTTTTGTTTAAGGGCCATCTGACAAATGAACTTTTAGTTGAGTTGAGTTTTAGTCGGCTCATTATTCCGTGTCTGAGTCATTTGAGTTTCTTAAATGGTAGCCAACAGTCCATTACTACTTATGGACTCTTTTCATTTAAACTAGAGCTACACACTGTTGCAGTCATTCATTTATTCATTTTTGTTTTGTCTTGTCGTCTACCAACAAAGATTATATAGGAATTAAACAGCCTTTTTTGCACTATAATGGAGAATCTGAGATATAAAGGATCTCAAGGATGTCATTTTTGGAGAACTTTTGCTTGCCAACTTTCATAATCACCCTTGTTAAACCCTTGATCTGAGCTCTGGTGGGTGATTAAAGACTTGAGCGATAAAAACGGAGCTATTTGTGGCGCAGACAGACCGTGAGAGAGGGCGTGTGTCTTGTCTCCAGTGCTGTATGTGGACATGCCTAATCAGGATTAGGCTATAGCCCATAAAACGATACAGAAAAAGAGACTCGGAGTCTGTAACAAATGTGAACATCCAGCCAGGAGAGAATAAAACTACTGCAGAAGTTTTAGGGAAAGAATCACTGGAAGCCAAAGCCCACTCACTTAGTCTGACTGCTGTGGAGACATGCAGCACTGAGATGGATCTGTTATTGCCCCAGGAGCTGTAGTTATTGCATATTTATTAAACAAATAATTAACATGAGTGTGTGTGTGTGTATGTGGCTGCCACCGTGCTTTTTCATTACACTGCTGCGTCTCTACTCCCTGGCAGCCGTCCAAGGCGTTCCAGGCACCGATCAGGCCTGGGTGTGAGATGTCGGTCGGAGGAGGAAAGCGGGGGGAAAGGTGGATTTATTAGCCACAATTAACATCAACCTATTGTATAAGGCTCCCGTGGATAATATCAAAGGACTTGCTGAGCAGAACAAGCAGTCCAGTTTCATTAAAAAGGGCCTTGGTGGTGTTGGATGGAGACAAAGGTGACACTCATCAGAGAGTAGGGATATCTTTAATGAGCCTCGAGCTCCTCCTACACTTCTTTATCTTCGGTTCGGGTGGTGGTTGCTGGGTGTGAGGCCTGCAGCCTCTGCTTCCCCAGTGGAGGAACGGACTCTTTTATGCTGCACAGACACAGCAGAGCTGCACCCAGTCATGGATCTGCTTCATGATGGAATATGAATATGTATGCAGGTTAACTGATGTGCTACACACTAATTGCAATGGGAGGGAAGGAGCTCGAAGTGCAATGCTTCATGGGAGCTGCTTTTTGTCTTGTCATATTGCATATTATTCCATGTGACATTAGGATGGGACACTTCATGGGGGCTTTCCTCCCGTCCAATTGTTTAACTTTTTCCATGAATTTTCTCCACCCTCGTCTTCCTACTTAAATGCGTTATATGGTAGCACCGACTCATTTTGCCAGCATTGGTCTAATTATATTTGTTATAGCTTTTGTTGTCCCTCAATTTATGCCTCCTTGCCTCTGCCAATTAGGTTTTAACCAAATGTGATTATGAAGAATAAATGCTATCGTTCAGCTCCACTAGAGGGTGGCACATCAGTTTACCTAAGGCAAGGCTTTCAAACTTAGAGGAGAAAAAAAACGAATTAGGCTAATTTTAAGGGCTATGCTTTTGATTTTGAACGTTTGCATAAGCACAGTGGAGCATTTCAGATTAAAATCCCCCAAAGTGTGGCAACCATGAAATCGCTTTAATTAGGCCAGCCGACAATTTATTGGTGTCTCCATACACACTGGACCCTAATGGTGATGAAAACAAACCAATCACCTTTACAGTAATTTAAACTCTGGGGAAGGCTACTTAGAAGTTTGGAAATACCTCAGCGGTTCATTTTAAGAGTAATTTAGAACAAGTTAGAGGATTTCTTCAGAATGAATAACCTCAACAGCAGACGGCTGTTGATCAGACAACAGACATCTCGTGAAGGTCAGGTTGTTACAGATGGTTGGACAGAGTGACAGCTGCCAGTTTTTGAACAAAGGTCAATCCGTCAGATCACACCATCAGATTTCAGCTCTTAGGTATCACCATTAACAATTGCAGGCATGTAAACACATTGATATTGATGTTTGCACACCAAATGTCTGGGAAATGTTCACTTAGCTCATCAGTGTGAGCAGTTTTGGTACAAATATTCAGTTAAGAAAATACATTTTCATGGAAATCATAGTTACACAAAGCACGTCTTACATCTTCAACACATTCTTACTTCAACTATTAAACTCTTAGTCCAAATCTAACATTATTCCATTTAAGTTGATCTAATCACGGTTTCCTTCTCCGTGTTTGTGCACGTAATGTATTACAACATTTAAATTCAGTAATCCAGTTTTCATTTTCATCTCCAAATGTTTGCAAACCACATCATTACTGCTGACATGAAAAAGGAAATTCTGTTGACACATTTTGTGTATCTCTGTGTCAACACTGATATGTCTCTCTTAGCAAGGAGGACAGAAATGTCACTATTAATCACAGAAATTAATAATGTAATGTCAACAAAGTATGAAGAGTGCTGTGAGGCCTTCTGAATTACTAAGGACCGCTATTTGACTTTAGGGTTCAATGTCAGAAAAACAATCAGATTTGACATCCAAGCCATTGATTAATGCCATTAATGGATGCTTTGGACTTATTTTTCACTCTGCACACCAAGCCTAAGGCACGTTCAAGTCCAAAGCTGACGTTATTTAAGTAAAGTTATTATAGATACACTATATATACAGTAAATGTATACAAAATTACAGTGTAATAATGCAACATTTACGTTTTTGTGGTAAAATGAATCATTGCTGTCAAAATAAAGTTAAATAGAAACATGCATTGGTGTTTTACTAGATACTTGCAAAATATTATTTAAAAACTATAATCAGTTTTGACGTTTCATTTCTTACATCACTTAGTGGGGGAATATATATTTGCACTAAGACATGAACACTATCGGAGAGTTTTTGACCCTTAATGAAGATAGCAGATACATCATTTAAAAGTAATAATTGTTGACAGAACAGTGATAGATTATTAATAAAACACTACATGATTAAAACTATTAATAATGTGTTTCCAGCAACTAGTCATTTGTGTTGCCCAGAGGGCATCAGCTTGACCCGTGGGGACATCGGAGGTTTTAGTCATAGCAGGGAATAATGTGAAAGCAATAAAGCTACAGTGTTTGTTCTTCAGTGACTCCTGAGATCTTGCCCACATGCACTGCACAATTTAATTGAAATCATCCGTCCATTGTTCAAGACGACAGTTTTAATTTACAGAGATAAGCGCCCTTGGCTTTGACCTTACCTCAGCTCTGACATGGATCGCTGCCCTTGCGCCTTCCAAGATGCCTTCAATCAACTCTGGGTTTTCTTCGGACTATACTTCTCATTTTTGGAAGTGCGTCTAATTTTCCTCTTTGCTCAGGTTCTCATTTGACATCTGCAGCACGAGAAAAGAAAATCTCTTTAAACAGTACTTCAGCCAACAGATCAACACCTCTTTCTGATCCGACTGACCATTGATATTGATTACATAATGCTCGGCTGCTTCCCCTCCCCTTTGTTGCCATTATCAGGCGGTGTGCACAAAGCCAGTCACTCTCCCCGTTCACTGTGCAATTATGAGGAGAGCAATAGCAGTGGAAACCATGATGGTTTTTGTGCTGGGACTCATGACTTGGAGACTCTTAAATCCTGCTTGTAAGTGCCTTTAGTGGAGTGTGAAATACAATGCATTGGACTCGATTATAGTATATGGGTTCCATTTGCCAGCAAGGCTGTGTGGTTTTCTAACTTATAGACGTGGAAACTACAATCGTCTGGTTAAGTCACATTCACACATTTTCCCCCTGTAATTGATATTAATTACTTGTCAGCTGCCTTGCATTCAGTTCTCCATGCTTGACAGCTCTGTGGACTAACTGGAAACTTCACTGCCCACGCATGCTTAAAAAAATCAGTTCCCCCGATAGCAATCAATAACATTCATATTGATGTATATTTTACCAGGTTCAACTTTAAATTATTCTCCCGTTTCGATCAACACAAGGATACTAATACATGGATAACCTCGCTGAGATCATTTTTAATAGAGAGCACTTTTGACTGATTGACAGCTCCCTGGACACTCCGTAAAGACAGCACAGGCATAAAATGGCATTAAAAAAGGTTTTGATTAAATGTTTATTTCCCCCGGAGTCCTGTATGAGTGCGCGATTATATGAGAGACATTGAGAGGGCAAAGGAGAAGGAGAGAGAGGTAGTTTTTCAGCATAAAAGCCCAAATGAAATGGAGAAAAAACCCGTATTGCAAGCGGAGAGGAGGAGTTCACTGTCAGAATGAGGGTCCCCTGGCCTCGCCTCGGGCAAAGATGCCGCATTAAAGCTGGCCCACTCTGTGTCAGTATTAAACATCCCCCTCTGTAAATATGCACCTGTCAGTGCATTTCACTGAAGTGTTAGTCTTGATATTATGTTTTACCCTTCCTAGCCACTGGCAGGTGAGGGAAGAGAAAGAGAGGGGAAGGCAAAAAAGTGGATAAGAAAAGATAAACAGCATTAGAATTACTGAAGTGAGCAGCTTTGGTGGAGAGGGACTTCTTTGAAGACTTACAGCCTAATCCTATCTGCTGAACCGCCATCTATGCCTCAGCTTTTGTTTCTCAGTCTCTAAGACCTACTCCTGCAGGAGCCACAGAGAGAGGGTCAATGGATTCATCTTGTAGAGTGCAGAGGAATGTGAGGGTTTGTGGTGATAGCATTAAACAGAACATTTAAAGCTGGATGTGCTTTGTTTGCACATTGACCCCTGATGATAACAGTAATCCGGAGCATATTTTACCATAATGTACTGGAAAAATCTGTAGTGGATACCAGGCACTGTGTATTTTCACTGTATGCTCCATGCATTTCATTTTTCCCCTATATAATATTTTACAATTCACAAATTTGATTTAAAAAATCCAAATTCAGCTCTTTGTTCTGTCTGAAGAAACATATTGTACAAAGTTACTATCAAATGCACTATATTATAGTGACATTCCTTGATAAGTGATTTCCCAGAAATCTATAGGTGAAGCACTGAACACATGCTGATTGACATGCAGCCCTGGGAAAATTTCATTAAGCAGGTAATAAACAGGTCTTTGCCCAAAGAGCAACACTGAATGTAGATTTTGTATAAGACAAAATGTATTGTAGATTACAGAAAAATCCCAAAACACATTAAATCCATAATCATTATCACTTGTACACATTGGCTAATCAGGTTATTTGGAGATTTGTGCAGAAAGAGAAATTTAATGTAGGACTTTGTGAAAGTGGTCCAGTGTAGCTTTAAAGAAGAATTAACAATTCTCTCTCTCTCTCTGAACATCAAGTGTTGTGACCCACTAACAAAGGCATGAAGGTCCATATGGAATAGCGGCTGAGTGAACATGGTAGGCCTTTTGTGGAGGCTTTGGCGCAAGTTTAGCCGCGGTAATAATGAGGAGCCATTCCTGTGAACTCGCAGCACAGTGTTGTAGACTTATGACACTGGCACCATTTATGCCTCTCCCATTCAATTACGATCCCATCTGGTCATTGCTGTTTCTGCTGCCACAGCAGTGAAGAGAGAATTCACTTTTGAGGACTTCAAAGCTGGTTTGAACGCTCAGAATCCCCCCTATAGCAAGTGCAGCTCAAAGGACAGTGAGTACAGTGACTGCCAATTAGGAGTTCCAACAAGACCCATTAGATCCCAAAGAAAAATAGATGTTTCAAAGAGGGACACAGAAGAAAGTGCTGTTTTACGAAGGGTACTAAAACATTTTATGCCACTGGACTATAATGTTCTATATCTGTGCCTTTGGCGTTATTTTGTGAAGGACAAACTATTATTTTAAAGGGAGTAACTCACCTGCGAGTTGTCAGATGTTGGCGCTGAGTGCCATTTGATGATACTTTCTAATGAACTCATTGAGAGTGCCCTTGAACAACGGTCATCACAATCACAGCTGCAGAAGGTGAGACTGAGAGAGGCAAAGGGAAAAAGCAGAGGATGGATGTGCCCCGATCACACACAAAAGATTTAACATCACCCTGAGGTGTTTTTACAGCACTGTTGTACCTTTAAAGGTGCATTAAGTAAGATTCTACTGGCTCATAGCACAAATGGCTGCAATAAATCATCAGGGATTTGATAAAGTTGTCACCAGTGACTCAGCAGTTACTTTGCCCTCTGCTGGGATTTCTTGATTTCAAAAACTCACTTTTACACTTAACCTACCTCCTCCTTCTTACACTTTCCACAGCTCAAAGATTGTTCTATACAGAGGACAGGGCTACAAGTCAGCATCTAGAAACACACATAGAAACAAACATCTTTTATAACTTGATTCTAAAAATGTGACTTTTAATATTCGGGTAGATTTAAAGTAATTATTTGGGAACAAATAAATTGATTTACATGCTCTGATGAAGCCTTCATGCTGGAACGCATCAGCCGTTCAGAGAACTCAACTAAAGTTCAGTGCAGAGGAAGCGTTTTTTTAGTCTATGTAGTCTAAGTAGATTTTATTTTATACTATAGACCGTTACGGTGCTGTGTATATATAGTCTCTAGTCTCTATTATATGGCGTTAAAAATAAAATCTGCCTGAAAAAAAAGAGGAAAAATCTTGCTGAAATGGTCATCATTAATGGTAATTTAGTAAATTGTCTAAAACAAGAGTAAACCCCAGTATGGTGGTTTTATTTGCCTTTAACTAATCACTTACGTACATTATGTCTCTTGGCTTGATTGTGACTTGGCATGGTGACGGATGTGTTTGGCAGCAGTCACTGAACACAGATCAGCACTTCTGAATGCCAGACTTTTTAGGGCTTTTTAAACAACCTAAGATTTCATGAGCATATGAGCCCTTTGTAGTAACAACACCCCTGAGTTTACCAGTATACCTACTCGAGGGTAATGTGACACAGTTGTTAATGGAAGAGAGAAGCAACCCCTGTCAGCCCTTTTTCATGTGGGTCATCTAACAGGTGAGATCATGCTGGCAATCCAGGAGAGCTTTCTGTCATACAAATTAATGGACACTTCCAATCTAATTCCACCTCGTACCTCCAGAGGTCCTATCCGTCATTCTGTCTGCACTATGAACCGTTCCACAGTCTAGCTTTTCAATCTAGACGTCTCCTGCTGGGTCTCCTTTTTTTCTCCAAAACAGAGCTGTTGTTTATTTTTAGTTTTGTGTTTATCATGGTGGACACCATGTAGATGAGATATAATCAACCGTTTAATTAGACTTAGGGTGAATCTTATTCGAAAGATATCTTGCTATAATGATTAGTCAGTTAATGGTTTTGTTGACCATCTTTCCACTACTTTCCAGATATTTTGCTAAATTATTATTATTTTGCTAAAGCAAAATAAAGCAAACTCTTGCTGGTTCCAGTTGCTGTCTTCTGCTTTTCTTTGTTGAATTCATTTCAAATTAAATATCTTTGGGTTTGGGAATGTTGCTGAGACAAAACAAAGAATTTGGGAGCATTACAATGGGCTCTGGGAAACTAAGACACAGACAGTATTTTATCCACTAAATGATTACTCAAAAAAAAAACTGAATATGGAAATAAAGGAAAATAATTGTAAGTAGTACTACATACCTGTCAAACAAACCATCTTTTGTTGGCCAAAATAGAGACAACATCCTTCTGTCCTCTTTCCCTCTTTCTTAAAGTGTAAAACAGGAATACAGGTTAAGACAGATATGACCACACATGACCTAACATGCATACATTGGGCCAAATAAGTCTGGCAGACCTTGGGCAGAAATGCTAACCAACCAATCACTCTGTGACTTTTAGTTTATATATTAGATGCTCAACATTAGACAGCTAGAGCGGTTTTTTTATGTGACGCCCAAAATACAAGACTCTCATGTCCCATCTAGTGTGAATTATTATTAACCATAAACTCTAAAAATCATCTGCTGCAAATGATACATGTTGGATTGCTTATAGAGTTTCATGACATCACACACTGAGCACTACATTTGTGAGGAAACAAGTTCAAAAACATGGCAGGGGAAATAAAGGTTGGCTAGGTTCATGTCTCTATTTAAAGATTGTGAAATCTGAAACATTCTTCTTCAACATCATTCTCACTTCTTTGCTGCAAAGGTGATAAGTTACTTACTGCATAGCTCCTGCAAGAGCTGTTAGTCAGTGATCACAGAGGAATTTCCTCCTCCTCCGTTTGAAGCTTTTTTTCCTGTCTTTAATTTTTACTCAGTGGTCTGAATAGACATCCATCACCCCAGCAATCATATAAGAAACCTTTCTCTTTCCTGCCAATAATCTGTTCGCAATTAGTTTCAACTTCACACACGTCCAGGCTTTAATCCCTCTGTGTTGGAACTTTGACTTCTCCTTATTTGACCCTTGAATCAGTTCAGCCATTGCAACCTTGACTCAACCTTTATTGGATTCTGCCCAATTGATTGTCAGGTTTTTTGACAGAAGTGTGGAAACCTCATCGCAACGCATTGCCATTGAATTCCTATACTTTATACACTGGTCAATTCCATTTGACAGGTGATTGGTGTGTAGCTGTGACCTGGTGATTGTGGCAGTGGAGGCGGTTGGGGATGGAGGCCTGTGTGAGGACAGTGCCATTAGGGCCAGAAGATCATTTAGGGGTTAGAGATGGCATGCCCCATTTATTGATGGTATCCTGGGGAGAAAGTCTGGCCTCCATCATCACCTAAGAATGTCTGAGAGTGTGATTTTCCCTTTTGATGCAGAATTGGTGTGATGTTCACAACACACTTCCAGGAACACCTTCCTCGTGGTAGTGTTAGAAGACCTGTAATAACCGATTACAAGGTAAGAAGGTGTAACAGCTTATGTAAAAGGATCTAAGGATGCTATAAATATTATATCAAAATATACCCATAATTAGGCAATTATGTTTTCAAGTGAGCAATGAAAAATATGTATCATACGGTGTTATTAGTATGAACTTAGTAATAAATCATTTTCACCTTGGGTTGGCTTGAACTGTGACAAGCATGGCCACATTGATTTTCAAAGGAAGTAGCTTATTGACTGTAAAGAAAAAAAGAAAAAAAGTAAGAAGACTGGATGTCTCCCCCCAGTCCAGAAGGAGAACACCTTGTGTTGATCGAGAGAGGTGTAGTGATAAATGATATGTTATTAATCAGAGGCAGCACACGCCTACACACTCGGATTCTTTTGGAAATCCCAACACTGTATATTTTTTTAAATGTAAGGGTTTTTAAAATGTGTTTTTATAATGTGAGGTGGAAGAAAAGATTGAATCTGCTCAGAGAGGCGACGCTTCAGTTATTGACCTTCACAGGCATCAAACTTATAATGTGAAACAACAACAATTCATAAAACATCTTTAAAATGAGATTAATCTACACTGGCAATGCAAATAAAGTGATTCTTAACTTTACAACAAGAAAAGCTAATCCCAGTTTTACATTCACACTGGGAGTATCTCAATAACCTAAATTATGCATGTATTCACGTATTAGCTACACGTTTTGGGAAATATACGTATTCTCTTTCTGTCCTCAGTTTGTTACCTTTCTTGCATGTCATACCTCTCCCTCTCTCTCCTTGCATTTCCTGTCTGTAGTCCTTCTTTCGCTATCAAATAAAGGCAAAAATGTCCCAATAAATGTTTAAAAAAAAATATTGGAGAGGATTGTTTCAGGAAATATCAAGTAAATAGACCAATATAAAAGGAAGCTGTCAAAATAAACCTTTTCAAAATATCAAAGAAGCAAAAATAGTCCACATTTCAAACATATTCTTTCACATGATTTTTCAACACAGCCGTCTGCCAGATGTGCATTAACACTTAGTTTGATATGCAGATACCCAGTGGAGCTAATCCAGATCTAATGCTGTGTAAACAACAACAGAGATATTTTTGTCGTAACAACAGAAGCAATCTTTACCATTGACCATTTGACTTTTAGAGCCACACTCATGAAAGTACTGGCAACAACCACGATGTAAATCATTAGGTCAACTCAAGTTCTCCTCAAAGACAGACTGTGATTGATGGGAGTAATGTGTTGTTATGGTCATATTCTGCATCCAATTAGTACTGATCTATTGTTGCTGTGTGGTGTTTTAATGACCACAGTGGGTGGGAGATGATTGGCCCTAATATCATTTCTCTCCCTAATCATGTGTTTATCACAGCGAGGTCTGCGGAGGGTTTCTAGTGAGGCATGTATAAACCCTTGCACTACTCTTTGTCCTGGATGAACCTACAGCACCGAGTCGGAAAGGAAAGTCATCATTAACATGCAGAGAGGTTAGTAGTATCCAACTGCAGGGGCGGAAAGCCCGGCATGAATCATCATTAAAAGATGACATGGCACGGGGTCACATTTACCGGTTAGCACAGAGGTAGTTACGGAGTAGGTTGAGTAGACTGCCTGCTATAAGACTGGCACCGTGCAGCTCAATAGAGATAAACTATCCTGCAAATAACTTCTCCTCACTTTTGCGATATTGAACCACTCCATTCACTCTTAATTGCCTCAGTGTAAGGTTAATTGGCTTGTATTGGAGCCAGGAAATCCAATTAGCTTGGTTGTTATTCCATCTCCATCTACTCATTGATCCCCTTGTTTTGATCACAAAATAATAGTTTTTACAAATAAGATTAAGAAAATCACAGAGGCTGTAACAGCTGTATTACTTGTGCAGACAAAACCTGACACTGTAGAAGCTAAGCACATTTAGTTGCCTTAGCACCCTGATTTAAATTCACTTTTAATGTGTTTAAATGTCAGACGAAGACCACTTTCAGTCTCTTTTAAAAGTTCTAACAAAAGAAAAAGACTGTGGGATGGCAGCAAAGTGGTGGAAAATCACAGTTCCTCACCTCCAGTTTTTTTCCCCCCGTAGAAGATCCAGGCCTCCTGGTGATGCAGGGGAATGTAATACCAGACCCAGTCTGAAGGACATAATGTGGACCCTAATTCTAACAGAGACTCCTCAACTGCGCTCACTCGTGACTGGACTCAGGGTGCCAAAGTAAAGGAATAACTTGAATTGCGAACCATGGTGCATAAATTGCTTTCCACTTGTTTTTTGTCATGGAAAGTGATGATGTCCCAAGAAAAATCTGTCAAAAGCTTTTCATTACCCTGACTTTTCTTTAAGACCGCCTCTGCACCAGAATTGTGTATTTTAAGCAATTTGAAAAAGGCGGACAGTTGGGCTGATATCTGTATATATAAGAGCACAGGCATCACGGATGCCATGACAGATGGATCTACATGTGGAACAAAGGTGATATAAACTGATGGACGGAGAGATGAATGGAGGACTGGAGAAAAGTAGACAGGAATGATAAATGGGCAGCAGATAAATGCTGTAGTCCTTCACATACAAAGAACAACTATCTGTCAAAGCTTTTAAGATGACAATGAAATATTTTCAAAGATAGGGGGTCAACACTGCAGCATATGGACGGCTGCAAATCCGGTATGTTAATGTCTCAGGGTGGATTATTGCACCGTTTGGAGGGATTTTATTGTTGGTAATGTTCTGTGGTTTTCTGGTCCACTGCAGAGGGGCTGGTGTTCTGTGTGGAGGAAATGTCAATGACGATTAGCATAAGAAGAGGGAAGGGCAGGTCACTCAATGCATATTCCACAGCCCATTGGCTCAAGAGTATTAATAATAAAACAACACAATGGGGGGGGGGCTTGCTTACTAGTTCACTGCAGATCCATTACAAATCAATTGTATTTTCTCGTGTGTGGGAGTATTTATTCCGCACACCTTGCTGTGCTCCAATTAAAGATCTGTTGTGTGTCTATTTATGCCTCCCCGCATCTTTCTGTATGTAAGAGTCCAAACCATTGACCTCAAGTAGATGCTGAGAGTATTCAGAAACAGATCTCCCTTCCTATTCCCTATTCCCTTTACCCCCCTGCTCCTATATCCATCCCCCATTCCCTTTTCACCATCTCCCCAATCTCTCACTGCAGTGTTGTCGCAGTGAGTCTGTGTGTAGGAGAGGCATGTATGTGCATACTAACACGGGCCGTGCTGTGATTTCCCCCTATGCCAACACGGAGCGCCTGCTGACTGCACTCCGGATTCTTATAAATAAGGGAATAAGCATTGAGCTGTTATTAAAGTTGATGGAGACAGATGGCTGCTGTTGTTTACAAGTTGAACTAAATCACCGGCCGATCAGCTGTGACACCCCGTGGAAAGTTGAAGGGCTGAAAAAAGGAGGAAAGGCGGAGAATAAGAGAGAGATGGTGAACTGATAGCTGCAAAACATCTTTAGCAAATGATCGGCGGTGAAATAATTCATCACTGCCTCTGTTACATCAGGAGACTACAGTTATTAGCATCAACGCGTCTCAGAGATGAATGAACCATTCCTTTCTACGTTTACCTTCCAGTCTATCTAAGCTCACACAGAGTAATGAGGTCAGTTATTTTGTCTTTTTTAAGCCTTGAGGATCATGTCAGACGCAAAAGCATACATCTTCTCAGCGTGACAAGCGACACATATATATTCAAAGTAATTTAGATGTCCACTCTGAATGCTAATGTATACAGGCATTGTACTAATGTAGTGATTCATTATTTACTATTCAAAGTCCTCAGGGGTAACGTCTTGTTCAACGTGGTCATCTAAGTGTCTGTCAATGGTAAAATTGTATATTGATGGGTGTTTGGTAAAGACAACTTCATTGCCACCTGGACGGTTCCACAGAGAATATCCAGGCTAGTCGTGCTCATAGGGGCGACATCAGGTATTTTCAAAGTGAAATAGTTTGTCCCAATCCAAAACTCCTAATGAAATGATATTTCCCAGTCTGCCATTCTACTCTGTCAGAGGTGACATTGATATTCATACATCGCAGCAGGCTCTGTGTCAATTTCCAAGTCTTATTCAAATCTGTTCTGAATGGAGCACAAACTCCTCAGCAGCGCTGGCTGCGAGGATGATAGCCCGTCCTGTTTGAAGAGAAAATTACAAGAGCAATACATCCGGGGATCTTTTCTCACTCTGCGTGATGTCAATGCACAAGACATCTCGGAGCTATTTCGCCCAAATGAAGTATTTTCCTCCGTCTCTTTGTTTTTGTGCATTTGACTGAGTAGATTCGTGCACCTCGGCACAATCAAAGTGCCTGCGTTATAAGCATACACACATAGATGCACACTTGGAATATACTGTTGGGGAGATCCTATTACAATCCTTGACCCTGGGACCTTAACCTTCACCCACATCGCTACACCTAAACTTAACCTTTACCCTTCATGAACTCATTTCTAATTCAAAGCTGTTCTTTTAAATCCCCGCAGCTTAAAAATATAACCGCTTTCATTGTAATCATAATCCTTTTGGCAAAATGGCTGCTTTTCAGTGAGCCATTTTGAGTCAAAAGCTGGTGAAACATACACATGCGTGGACACACACACACACACACACACACACACACACAGAAATGTAACATAAACCCTGTGATTATTTTACACACTCTTTGATGACTCCCTAAAAATAGCCCAGGAGTTTTGTTAATGTGTGTAAGTGGTTTGACACCCCCTGCTTGATCCATCAGCCCCTCTGACCTCAGGTGACCCCCCTCTCCCTGACCTTTAGAAAGGCCAGCTGTTTGCCTTTACAGGATATGACTGAAGAGGCGGGTCTCCCAGACACCAATTGATTAGAGAAGCATTAATCAAGCTGAGGGATTATCCCTAGCATGGAAAAGGCTCCTTTCTATAGTAAACCAATTATACTTTTTATGGGATGAGAAGGTTAACTGGCTGCGTGAGCAATCCGTTTAAACCATTGACACTGCAGGTCTGGAGAGGTGGAGAAAGGAGGCGAAGAATAGAGGCGGAGGAGCTGGCTGTGTGGGAAGGAGGGCTGAGGGCATGGAGGAGCATAATATGGATTCATGGAGGAGTTGGAATTGAGAGAATAGAGTGAAAAGCATAAAATGATATTATTGGCCGTTAAAGTTAATTGGGGAAGTTGCAGTAAAAGGTCCATGGAAGGCAAGGATGCATGATGCCGCCCTTGCTGCTCACATAAAGCAGTGTTTTCCCTTCATGCTGCATTGAGCACGCAGAAAAACGAGGGAGGGCGGAGAAGGAGATTCTGATAAAGGTTCCTTCTCCACTTTAATGGCTCCCACGACTTTAATGACCACTGCCCTGATCACAGACTTAATGACCCTTCTACTTTTAGGGGGGGTAAATTAAACCTGTAAAGAGAAACATCCATTCATTACCACTCCCCCATAACTTACAGTCACATCAGTAAGCTGATAACAATTAACACATAAAGCCCTTCATTATAATGGCAGATTTTAGTTTATGGGACCTAATCTATTGGAGCTCCACTAATGTGGCATGAGACGCAAATAAAATTGTCATTCACAGTAGATCATCTTCTCTTGGAAACTACTTGGTCATTTTACTTTTTTTTTCTTTATTACTAGGTATATAGTTACATTATCACAGCTATGCTGACGACTCTCATTTAAACATTTCTGTAGAGCCTGAAGACCCGAAGACTTTGACCTCACTTACAACCTGCTTATCTGCCATTAACAACATTTACTTAAAGCTTAATCAAGATGAGATGGGACGAATTTTACTTCCAACACACTTCCAGAAGTTTGCAAACTCAGATCAAACAACATGTATGGAGTTTAGGGCTTATTTTAGTTTTGTAGGTTTCAAAACATGATATAAAGTATTAACCTTAAGTTGCCTTTATGCATATGATTCTATGCACACACCACTGACTCCTTTGGTAGGTGAAAACAAGATAAGATGAGATTTATCTTTACCTTTATTAGTCCCTCAATGGGGAAATTGGAGGGCATGCAGCAGCAAAGGTGATGTTGCAAACGATAGACGATATCAGTTTTAAACAATACAGAATAAATAAAATAATAATGATAATAATAATAAAAAAAAATATATATATATTTGTATATATTCATGTAAATAATAATTTACATTATTATGGGTGTTATTGCACAGTGATATTGTTATTGCACAGACCTTCGGTCCTCCCTCTTCAAAAGGGGGTGTATCTGTCCTTACTACAAATTGAACTTCACAAAGAGAAATGGTATTCCATTAGGAAACCCCGCCTTTGATCTCTATATTCCAAAAGTCCTAAAACACAGTCTGCAACACAGTCGGGGAAAACTGTGCACCTTCACTTTTTTATCTGTGAGCAACAAACGACCTTAATGTGAGTGTCCTAAAATCACGGTCTGTCTTAAAGGGACATGAACATATTTCTGAGTGAATATACCAGTAACACACAATTGTTTTTACTCAGAGTGGACATGCACTTTATATACAAATGTAATCATAGTTCTCACCCACACTGGACTATTGTAATACATAATTTAGAGGCCCTCTTTTGACAGACTTCAGCTGATGCAGGAACCTGAGGCAAGATGGGCAACTAAAACATCAAAGATTTTCTAGCCAGGCAGCACTCACTTCCTCTGTCTTTAAGAACAGATAAATCTCTAAATGGTACCTCATGTCAGGCTCCACTCTGGTGCCCAAAGTTAAATCTTCTGGCTCCAAATAACTGTTACTGCTTTTAAATCACTTTTTAAAGTAGATTACGGTTTAACAAATAAAGTATTCTTAGTATTAGTTTTTTTCTCATGTATCTTGTGCTTTTCAGCTGTGTTTGTTTTTAATGGATTTTCCAGTTTGGGGTCTCTGTGTTTTGCTCGTGCTTGTTAGGTTTTGTGGCTCATGGCTGTAGTATTGTGAAGAACTTAAATAGTGAGCATCCTAAAAGGCCCTTCAGAATAGAATTGGTGGCACACATGTTTTTCTACTGTTAGTGCTAAATGACCCTGAAATATATAATATTTATATTGTAACATAGAATGTTATAATATTATTACTTTTTTGGATTTTGGCAGGAAGTGGTCTAATGGTTTTATAGGAAAATAAATATAAAATAACAGATTTTATCTGAATTGTCTAATGTTTGACACCCAGCATGACTAGAAATTGTGTAATTTCAGTCTATTACAATGTTAACATGCCATTTTAAAGACAAACAGCCGTGTCTGGTTTCAAGAGGAAAATGTCTATTGTGGAGTTGTCTTAGTTTTTCTGTGCGCACTTCAGCTCTGCAGTCTTTTGAGGTTTGTCTGCTCCTTTTCATGTGGTATTTCTACTACTACTACTCCTCATGAAATTTTTATCTTCATGGAAACAGCCTCTTGTGCAGCTTTTCATTGCCGCTATTGATTCATCTACTAAATTTCTTTAATTCCCAGGACAAGCAGCAGATTAAAATGTCTGGATTTGTCTGACTAACAAAAAAAGCACTAACTACACACTACTACTACTACTACTACCTACTTGATATTTCAAGCCCATATCAAGTAGGGCTTGATATGTTTTGGTAGATGATTTTCAGGAGCTGAGACTTGAGACATTCTGCTGCTTTGCTTGTTTTTGACTGATAGCCACTTTATTTAATGATATATGAACAAAACAGAGGTTCTGATTTATTTACACTTTTATCCATTTGTTGTTTTTTCTCTTTAAACCATTGTTACCACAGTTATTCTCTCTGTGCTTAGACAGACTATAAACTTCAGGGACAGAAAAAGAAGTATGTTCTTCTAGCTTTTAGAAATGTAATAGATCCAGTGAACGGTCTGTAGAGTATTGGCCTATATCTGTCTCTTTATTTTATCTGTAAGTGCAGTTTGCAGATGACAGATACCAACCTCGGGGGCCTCATCACCTACAACAAGTCCATCAGATCAGCATGCTCCTAGAAAAGAGTGTGTGTGATTTAACCAAGAATTGTGAGCACCTGTTTACAATTAGATGTAAAATGCTAAACCTTCAGAAGGACGCTTCTCCTTTGCAAATTCATGTTTTCAGACAACAAATGAAACATCTTTAATACCTGTTGCCACTTCTTGTGGCATAGATGCACATGGAACTTTTCTACCCTATAGTATTCTCTAGATAGAGATAAAATTATTTGAGAAAATAAGTGAATCTTTTGTTTTGATGCAGTAACATTTTAACTAACACTCACAAACTACACAAAACATGTGATATCATCAGGGTTCTCTCAGTTTCAGCTTACGTTCATATTTATAGCAGACGGTGAGGAGCTTGAAAGATGTGCGCATTATTTTAGGCAGGGAGGGTCTGAAATACAGCATCATGATGCATTATGGGCAGTAAAACATCCAGTGTTTTTGGGGTTGGACTCGGAATAGAAACTTAGAAGGCTAGATGTATCTGGCTGCTGCTTCAAATTTGATCATCCTTTTCTAAAATCTGTTTCTCACAAGCTCTCCAACTTTATCGGGGTGCAATACTAAATTGCTGAAATACCCCTTATGGGTAATTAATACCCATACTTGAGAAATGAACATTACTAAGTTACTTCATCTGCATCCATTCACTACTCTATGGGATTTAAAACATTTTAAATATTCACCACTTGGACAACTCTAATACTGGTTTGTTGGTTGCCCTCACTTGTTTGCTGATCTAACATGGAAATGAACAACATAGCTGCTAATACCTCAAAATGTGTTGATAAATCCCAACAGAAAATCTGTGGTCTGTACAGGGCAGCTACCTGTCGGGTGTTCCCCTGTCACAACAGAGTGGATTGGCAGCTGCCCTACTCACCTCAGTAAACACTTGTATTAAAAGGCATTGTTGTGAACAAAACATTGAAACATACACCAATTCCTCCCTCAAAGCTTTTACCTCAGATGACTTGCCTGTGGCTACATTCATCACTGCAATCGTTCACCTCTACACAGTCACAGATTGTACTTAGGAAAGAGCTAAACTGCTGTACCCAAATAAGCTTATTTTATCATTTCTTTTCATTATTTGTAAGCCATTTGTTTCATAGAGCTTGACTGCTGTACCACTGCTGCAAATTAACATTCTTCAGGAATAAAGCTGACTGCTTCTGATAAGGCGGCCGTTTCCAGTGCAAATACACTTGTGAAGGAAAGGACGATTCTGATCCAGGTCCTCATCAGAGACTCTTTTTGCTGCTCTTAGGCTCCCATTCTAATAGATTCTTCCTTTGATCTCCACTGATCCACTGCAGAAGAGTGCTGGTATTAAAAAGACACCCTGCAGGTTACTGTAATGGTGCAGCAAATACAGTTGTCTCTCCTCTTGTTTGCTCCTCACATTTGCTTCACATTTGTTGGGGATGTGTAGTGAGCCATTAAGGTACAAAAGCACTGGTTTTACAAAAAAGTAAAAAGAAATTGTGTAATTGCTTCACTTCTTTTGTCTTGGCATACAACATGGTAATTCTTCACTGTTATAGCACAAATTAAAAACATAATTATACCGGTATATATTGGAGGGCTGTTGAGAATGTGAAGGTGGTGGTGCCTCTTCTCTACTTGTAACTCCTGTGAAAAGATTAAATAAGTGAATACAGAGTATGCATAGAGTTTATATTTGACATCAAGGCTGTGACAATAATAGACTCTCCCACATGGGGAGCGGAACCCTACAGGTGGATGCACAGCAGTTACTACAGTATGTCGTGTGTGAGAGTAGCAGCGCAACTCGCGGTGTCTGCCTGAAGAGGCCTGCAGGCTTCACTCAATATAATATAACCTCTGGTCTTGTCCAGATTTAAGAGGAGGGTGGAATAATGTCACTGCAAAAATGTGGATGTTTTGATTAAACCAGGAGTCTCAAACTCAACTTATCTGGGGGCCACTGGAGTAAGAGTCTGGGTGAGGCTGGGCCGCATCAAGTATTCTACAAAAAAAGGTTCTCCTCCCTGTCATTGATGGCGCTCTGTCGGTTGTTATTCCAGCAAAATTCTTCTATAGTAAGCCGGTGTCGTGCCAAGTTAAGTCCCCCTGCCAGATTCTGTATCCCCTGTATCCATCTGTGTATTATAGAGGGTGGATACTTTTTCTGGCAGCCAGGCTGCCACAGAAAGTATCCCCCCTATATAACTTTGGCTAGAAAAGAGGATTTAAATAATTTAATAATTTGTAAACATATATGTCAATAG
>JAVQJD010064019.1:0-30411 GCA_036023655.1 Nannoperca australis | reverse complement strand
TGGGAATCCTTTTCATGTTGTCAGACGCTGAATACCAAGCTGAGCCTGTCAGTGGCAAAAACAAGCACTTTTAGTGGACGCACTTTTGACGGGTGCAGTTGCCCCAAAGGATTACGTTGTAACCATTGCAGCCCGATCATGGATGCCGATGGAGGGGATCTACTGGACCAATTCCAAAACATTTGGTAACTATTAGTCATTTAGACCTCAAAATGTGTAAAAGATTTGTCCCAGGTTGTAAAATACTGGAGTTTCCCTTTAAATGAGTCATATAGTGAAAATATCTTATACTATTTCAGCACACTTATAACAATGCTCCTTTTGAATTGATCTTTACCTACTTTTCCACATTCATTGTCATGAATGAGTGGTGGAGCTTCTCCCAGCATGCACTGGGGAACAGGCAGGGAGGAGGAATGTTGACATTTGAACAGCAATGTTTTCATGAATTGTTAGTTAGAAGAATATTCCCAAATGATCTCAAATGATAAGATTAGATCCAGAACATAACTTGAGGTTCACGAGGGGGGTGGGGATGTCGAAGTGATAATTACACATGGGAGGTGGATTTGCCAAAAGTTGATAAGAGAAACCTCAAAACTACAGGAATGTCAGAAAGCCTTAATAGCACAATGACCGCTGATCATAGGCTGCGGCACATTTCCACCCAGCGAGACACAGATCTTTCACTGTGTCACTTCGGTTTACAGTGTTGTTGTTCCCAATAAGGCTGCGTGATAACAGCAACAGTACACTACACATCACTGCTGTGCATTTACTGTGTACTGAGCTTTTCTGAATAGAGGTTCCAACAGGGTTTTGGCATGAAGACACCTGGCAACAGGCCAGCTAAAACAAACAAGTTCTCATGTTGCTCTGAAACCAAGTGGTTCTAATACAACTCAATAAAAAATGTTTCTCAAGTGTTAGTGAAAACAGTTGAGTTTCCAGAAACAAAACAACAGATAGTTGGATTTACTCCACCCTCAATGAATACATACACGCTTATTATACACTTCACTTTCATTTTGGTTTACCGCCATCAGTGGTTTAGCATTGATTTTCATTATTTTAAGGGGGGGAAATGTTATTGTTGTGCCAAAAGAAGGACCTAAACAAGGTTGGGATTTGGCTTTTGTTATATGACAATAAAGTGGTGCAGGAAAAAGTCCTAAAACCTGGAAATTAGTTAGCATTCATTATGGTTACCACATGTCAAAGTCATGATTTGAATAAATTTGAACCCATTGAATGGATGTTTGGTTAGATGCCTAAAACCAGTGGTTAAAATAAGCTTAAGAGATGTTCACGTTTTGTTCTGCGACATAAAAAATCTGTAACTTCCCCACTCAGGAATTTTACGTGTCTTAAAAAAGGAGGTTGCTAACAAGTGGCTAAATGAGACAACAGAGGTTGTCGAGGACATTAAACATCATCAACTCACTTGTCCAACTTTACAGCCTGTTATTCTTTTCTAACTCAAACTTTCCAAAAGGCTTTTGTAGAAGAGGTAAGCACACAAAACCAAATTATTCTTAGTTATATCTTGTGCTTTTAGCTTAACGTTTGCTTTTACTTCTGGTGATTGCATTTACGCTTCAAAAGTCCTAAAAGTGGTGTTGATTTGTGAAGATTATCTGGCTGAACAAAACGTGTGAGCATCATAAATTTTTGAGCTTATTTTCTGAAGTAATACATAATCCAATGAAAAAAAGGCCTTTGGCTTTTTGTCGAGGGAACCAGGGCGATGCTAAATATGTCATTCCTGCAGCACTCTATACAAATAATGGTTAATCATTTACTAATACTGTGTTATTCATTGCTACAGTCAATGCTTCAATCATATGAAATTTGTTTAGAATATATATTCAGTTAGCGGTTATATAACATCTGATTTCTTCACTTCATGTTAAAATATTTTAGTCAACACTTTATTTACACAAAATAGTAATCAACATGCAAGTCACTATTGCCAAATAGGGAATTCAAAATTCCACCCCCGTTAGATGACAAACTACAATAACTGAATAAACCCACCCCACAAGCGTGTTACGTATGAGCACATCCACGATTCACAGTACTGACACACATAGAAGACAATAAATTTCTCTTGGTAAATATATTCCAAAATATAATTCTATACACAAATTTATATAATTATACTCTGTTCCCTCTGTAGAAAGCTTTATACATGTTTACATAAGAAAAAAAAATCAAAAGTTATTATAAAGAGATAATATAAATTCTGTTATTCTTGTTATGGTTAAATCGTTATAGGGCCCAGTTAGACACACACGTACAGGTTAAAGGAAGGCGCTGCAGCAAACATTCATATTATACTGAGACGGTGGGGGAGTCGTGGTGTTGCAGTTTAAAGAAAACGTAAAAATATATGTCCATAACAATGAGCTTCACCTACAGCTTATTCAACACACAGTCAGTGCCAAGATTTATACAAAAAGAACTGGGATAAAATCTAATAAAAAATCAATACACTGTACATTTGGCTTTATAATGTAACACATTGGATCAGCTTAATAATCAATTAGTCAATTGACAGGCAAATAATCGTTGTTGAAGATATTTATCAAGGGAAAAAGCCAAATATGAATTATTTTTCAGTTTTTCAAATGTGACTATTTACTTATTATTATCTTTGGAATTTGAGGGGCATCTTTCACTTCTGTCTTTCATGTCTTCTGATGTTTAATAGACTAAACAATTCATTAATTAACAGTAAAAGTGAAATCAATAATGAAAACAACCTCAGTGTTACGGAACAGTACGACACTAAACCATGATTTTGATTTTTAAGGACATGATTTTCATTCATTTTAATTCTTATTTTTAAAATGAGAAATGGTATTAACTTCCACCTCACACTCACACACGTTCTGCCTCATATTATTCACAATATTCACGACAATATACAGGTCTTTAAAGAAAAGTTGGACATTTGGGAAACATGCTTATTCGCTTAGTTTCAGAGAGCAAGATAAGAAGACTGATGGCTCTCTGAAGCTCTTGATTGGAGCCAGGAGGTGATTAGCCTGGCTTAACATAAAATACTGAAAGCAAGGGGAAACCGCTAACTTAGCTCTGTCCAAAGCGAAATACAAATACAACAACTAGCACCTCTATAGCTCACTAATAAACATGTTGTTTAAATCCGCACACAGAAGAGAATGTAAGATTTGTGGTATCAGAGTTTCATGCTGCAACTTTTTCTTAAAAATGCAAAACTATTTCTCCTGCTCTCCATGCTATGCTAGGCTATAGGCTATAAACTAATGTATTTTCTAAAATGTTGAACTATTCAGTTAATATAAATGAGAAAGGGAACCCATTATGCCCCTGTGAAGTTACATTGAGACTCCCATCTAATGAAATGCATTTCTATATAAATCCATTATGAGGGCAGAATGAGTGAAATGAGTACATTATAAAATGTGTCATTTTATCAGCATGTCTTTCACATTTTCCGTTCACATTTTTGGCATTTTCTTTTCTGTATACATTCAATACCTACACCGTCTTACACCTTTTAAAAGCCATTCTGTCTCTCTGTGCGTCAAGATGACAACTTCCATTCATACTGCACTTTTGTCCTCATGTGAATAGTGGTTGCTTTGCTCCTTTGCCACCTTCAGGGTTGCATGTCATAAAGTAATGTGTTACAGTCCCGCCATCAACATCTCACTAACTGATACTGACATCACTGCAGCCTGACTGCTTTGCTTTTCTGTTGGAGTACACTTGCTTGTTCCAAACATACAACAAACAAACAAGTATAGACTCACATTTGTTTCTTGTAGTTTTTTGTACTAGATATGAGGTGACACTTCTCGCTACTATTACAGACGAATAACACCAGGATACTATATTTGTCTGAACATCCTTGAAGTGGCACAAAAGAGATTTACACAAGGACCAAAAAAATTAAGAAAATTATCCTTTTTTTCCTTCCTAACGCAAACCCAAAAATAATTCCTTTCATGGAAGGAGAACAACAAACCGGTCCCTGTGAGCCGTTGGGGCCCTTCCAGTCTTTGCGCCCTGCTGGGTTTGCGTCCTGGGCTACGCTGTGCTGCTGCTGGAGCAGGGTGTGCTCTGCGTGCTGCCGATACTGTGGGCTGCGCTGCTGTTCTCTGAGGCCGGCTGGGACTTCTGGACCTGCTGTGTGCCAGCTGTGTCTCCTAGACATAAAGCATAGAGCAGCAGAGAGGGAGTGGAGAGGGAGGCAGGAAGGTATTGGACCAAAGGGAGACAGAAAAATGGATATATATTACAGAAAGGCAGAGGAAGGCAGCAACAAGACAGATCAGTCTGTTTAAAGCTGCAAATTGCACTCCTCTAAGACGGTGGAACCTCCATTGTTCCTCTGTACTCTTACATTCTAAAAGAAAAAATAAGTACTGTTAAATCTCCTACTGTTTACTATGACTGCCAGTGTTTAACATAAACCTTAAACTTGACTTAAAATAAAATATTTTATCCTGTTGTTTTGTGCATATCCGTGTACAGATGAATACATTTTTACTCAAGAACAAGTGAAAACAATCTAGTTTCCAGTACAAATCACTTGGCACATGTGCAAAGCAGTGCAAGAAGAATTCTGGACTTCATTTGCCCTAACTTTTACAATCTTCAAGCAGAATCTCCTACAGACTCAAAACACCCCAGAGAGCCCAGAAACAACCACTCACATCCTATCTGATGGATGATATTTTGAACCAAAAGAGAAGAGGATTCCTGTTCATGGAGTTCATTTCTTAAGTTATCTGGATTCAATTAGCCTGGCTTTGGTAGTTACAGCAGAATAAACACAGGACAGGGCCTTCTGACTGGAGCTCAAACCACTGACTGGTTTGCTGATCTATGCCTAAATAAGCATTTCATTTCATACACTCTCGGGATCCAACGCTTAAATTGAAGGGGCAAATAAAAGCTCTTACATGTGTTTACAGAAAATGTCTGTGACAGACAATGAACAGCTTTTGAAATAAAGCCAAGTCTGAGTTTAATTTGAGTATTTGGCACAATCATTATTGCAGTCTGTTCCTCGGTTGCTCCCGGAAAAAAAACTGTGCACACAATAAAATCTTCTCTTTTAGACAAAGATTTTTCTATCGATAGTTTGGCTTGTACTAAAAGTTGTGTGTGTGTGTGTATAAGTGCGTGTGTATATGACAGGCATATGTGTCCACAGGCGATCCGGCGTCCCGCTACCTCTTTGGGGCCCCTAAAGTTTGCTAATGTTTACCAGAGCAGAGCTGCCAGCACTCTCTCCCTCACAGGACCAAGAGCTCTACAAAACAAAGGGACTTGGATTCACCTCAGCTGTCTGAGGAAATATGAATTCCCAAATCCAATATTATCATTCTAGATAGGAGAGATAAAGGCTGCTTTTATTGTGTATAAAAACTCTATATGCCGTTGCAACAGATGTCGGATTCAGGGACAACCTAAGAATCTTTTGGCACAGTCAACACTCCAAACTTACAATGTCTTCAACAAAGTATCTGGATCTGATGCAAAAATCTCCTTTGAAGGCCACAACATTTCTGAAACAATGTCGACAGTTGTTTCAGAACTATCGACATTGGGCAGTGTGGACAAGCAGCATCATTGTGGTTACGTGGACAGTAATTCTTCAAACTGACTGAAATCATTCTGATTAGAGATTCCAATTAAATTGTTTGCATGGATGCAAAATAAAGTGATCCGATGAGCGTTTATGTGTCCGAGCATTTAATCTGAATAAAACTCTTTTGACATTTGCACAGTGGTCCCGCCCACTGTGAAGCATCTAATCTGATTAAATGATATAAAAGAAGAAGAAAAAAAAATTTTTTGGGCTTCGTTCATCTTTTCAAACACCTGTGAGCCTTTCGACCATCGAGACGTTCAATGATCCTTAAATCTAGTAAGGTCTCCAACAAAAAGGTTGTATCAGCCACAGAGCAGTTCTGTTTTGCTGCCTCCTTGTTTCTGTCCCTCCTGGAAACTTGTGTGCTTAAAGAATATATTTAGGAGAAGGATTAAGGGTTTACGTGGTTATTTGGCACCAGTATTTTCTGAATGAACAGATTATCATGGGTTTACGCCAACTGAAACTTTCTTCCAATCGGCGATGAGGTGGTTACATGAGGCTTTTCCCCCCCCTGATTGGGTCATTGTTCTGATTATTCGTGGACACAACAAAACAACAGATCACCACAAATGTCAACCTCGTGGTGGCGCTAGAAGAAACTTTAAAACGACCAAAGTCATCTTTTGGATAGCATGAATTTCAGGACAAAATTTCCTAGTAATCCAGCCAAGTGTTGTTGAGATATTTCAGACTGGACCAAAGTGGAGGACCAACTAAGAACCTTGCCACTAGCATGGCTAAAAAAGGATGCTAGCGTGTAGTTGTCTCTGTCAAGATAGCTTACCATACTATTGTGCAATGTGTGATCACCATTATTTTCTAATATTGTAGCATATGTTTGGATTTTAAAGCAGGTAATGAGTGAAATTTCTCCTCGTGTGAGTAATTCAGCCTGTTTTCCCAATTGATTTGAGAATTTCACCAATCGATCAGAGGTGGAGACCAGCTCTCCTGGCAGAATGCACACCTATTGTGTGTGCCATGATCATGAGCAAAATGTCAAATAATATATTGTGGGGTTAATTATAGGGAATCAAACTATAATGGGTACAAAACATAAAATATAATGCCAATGAGTTTTTGTAAGTTTAAAAAAGGGAGGGGGAAATCTTTTTCAAGAGGGCAGAAACATTTTACTCAGACCCTGAGGGGATAGACCCAGATCTGTTTTTATGTTTCACTCTGTACACTAGTTTAAAATACACTGAACTGATATTTTTGGTGGTTGTTTTTGGGGCTCTACATTCTTGGGGTTTACATGAAACCCAAGCCAGTATTGCCATGTAAGGTGATTCCAGCTAAGACAGCTTAACACACCCAACCAAGGCCTATTAAAATAACATCAACAGGAACATGCATCTTTATCCCTACACTGTGAAAGTCTGTAACTACTATTCTTACAACTGGTTATCTTTACATTTTCACGTGGGACCTCTAATGTGTTTGGAAAACCAGCCAATTACAAGGCACGTGTTTCTTTGTCGCTCTAGTAAACCGATAATGCTTAAATAAAGTAGCTTTCTAAAGTGGAGCCAATACCAATTTTGTGATAAATATAAGGGCACTAAAATCTGAGAGCTGATCTTTTCTGCTACATGAAATCCTGTTCAGTAAACACTTATAGATGTGACTTAGCATGACTGGAACTTTAAACGCTTTGTAACAGTTGTGACAAGCGCGCGTGTCTTGTATTACATTTACAACTATCAGGGAGGATGATTTTCTAATCCAACCATTTAACACTCACCAAATGTGAGCTTCTTCCAAACTTAGCGTGAATTTAAACACTCATATTGTTGTATTTTCTGAAAGCCCTGGTTTCTAAACTCAAACATCCTGATCCCCGTTTACGAAAGATGTCCACGGAGAACACATCAGCCGTGGGGCAGCAAGACAATGGCATGGCAGATCACCAGTCAGGCAGTCACGCCTATGAGAACAGGGCAGCTCTGTGCAACGGTGAACTCAGAGGGCTGCTGGGAGCGCACATCCTCTCAGGGGTCAGCTGGGGTCAGCAGGCTGTGGACGTTGGGGAAGGTCTTGGCATCTAATGGAAAGATTGTGTCTTTTCCTGTGAGGGCCCACTAAACCCAACAAGGGGAATTTCCAACTAGTCTCCAGCCATTGTACTGAGAACATTCGCTGACCACCCCGCAGCCCCCAAAACATTCAAAGGCAGGAAAGAGAAGAGCTCTTGCTGCTGACCAACAGGATATATTTACAGTAGAGGAGTCAATATGTTATTGTGAACCGGCCTCTGTCAGCAGCAGGATGTTTGACAATCCCAGCGGCACATTTCTGGCTCTGAGACACTCGGACATTCCATAGCATCTTATCTTTTCATTAACATGGAGAGGTGAACCGGTGCTGTGGAGCAGCAGGTAAAAGACCTACCTGTGTGTGAGTAGATAAACCAAAGGGCTCCGGTCAACAGAGCCCCAATCACAAAGGCTGCAAAGGCGATCCCCACCACTGTCGGAGTGTCCAGCACGTACAGTGTGTCTGTGGAACAAAGTAGCACAGTTCATACATGTTGACATTTCAAGTGACAACTTGAAAATATTTAAAAACTTTCAAACCCAAATGCTATGGAGGCCCAAAGTGTTCAAGACAATAACATAAATAAATTGTGTGAAATATATATACAATAATTTGTTAAACAATAAAAATTTAGAATTATTATATTTTCAGAGCATTATTATAAAATAATCGTTTTTGTATTTTTTATTTTATGCCTTAATTAGATGGCTGAACATCGAGGGATGACAGGAAATGAGGGGGAAGACAGATGGGGATTCACATGCAAAAGTGCATGGTCTGCATCTTAACCCATAGGTGACATGGGTGCCCCATGGAGTTCATTTTAATTTCATTAGAGAATTATTTATTTCAAGAAGAAGTTATTCCAAATGCCACTTTTCATGTCTCTTTTCCTTTTGAAATCACATGCCCACATAAGAAAGAAAATAAGTGTATTTCCCAATCAGTTCCTATATGCAAGCAAGCTCAATAAATGTCATTTTAGCCAGAGAAACAACAATGCTAAAGTAATTCTGAATCCACCAGCTAGAGGCTGCTGCTGTAAACGAACACAGGACAGACACAGACTTTTAATTCAACCTTAACAAGGCAGCAATTGCTACCTATCTATATAGCCAGCTAACTAGCTACGCTGGGTTGTGAGCTTTGATTATTACCCAGCATCAAGTGAAGAGCCAGTGGTAACAGCAGCAGCTAGCTGGCTAATTCAGCTACAAGCTAAGAGAGAGACCCAGAACTATGTGTAGAGCACAAATATAGACACATGTGGTTGCTGCAGCCAACAGGAGCTAAGTAGCTAGCAGATAGTTCACCTCCTAGGTGTCTGGGGGGCATGGGATTGGCTGAAAGGTGAGACAACCTGACATTATCAAATAAAATGTTGGGGAAAATTCCATTATGAAACAAAAACAGACTTTTTGACAGAAAAAGAGAGAAAAAGGGCATTTTGAAATATAAATGTCTATTTTAAAATAAAAAGGAACTTCAATAAAAATGAAGGTGTATTTGTGTAATTAAAACCATCTACTGACATTATTATTTATTTCATAATGTCTTATTTATTTATTTGATCCTGAACACTTTGGTGCTCCATAAAATTTGCATTCATTTACACGTGTATATAAAGGGGTAAATAGTGAGAATCATTTTTTAAAATACTTATTTAAAATCAAATACATAAATAAAATAACTTACTATCATCAGGAGGAACCTGTGGCCTTTGGGTAGCTTCAGGAGAAGGAATAACTGCAAAATTAAAAAAGGAAGTCATTTTAATGTATCTTGACCATCATGTATAGCACAGTATAGGTTTTTAATTTTTATTATTAAAAACATCTCACAATGCATGTTCTGAGTCAGCCTGAGGATCAGCAGATATCTGATATTGCCCAGTGTTGATAAGCAATTTTCTGTGGAATGTGATACAGAAACCTGAACCATGACACAATGAAAGAGCAGCTATTCTGTCAGCTGACAGTGTCCTAAAGGATGAACCTACTGACTCCGACCAGTTCTGCTTACCAATTTATTTCAAGCTATCTGGAAGGATTTCAAAAGTGAATTTAGCTGTAATGATGTCTTAACAAACCATACAAAGGCGCTTGTGTACGGGGCAAACTCAAGAGGCGAGCCTGGTAAATGTCCAAGATTCCGGCACAATGGGTGCTATTCTTGGAAAGAGCACCTTTGAGTTTTCATCTCGCATAATGGACGATGACAGGTCATCAGGGAGGACTTTAATTTCAGAGGTGGACGATGGCCAGAGGACGTCCTCTCCACCACCCTTCACCCCCCCCATCCCATCGCTCCAGTGTTATCTGTCCCATGTGACTTGTTATGCTAACAATGCAGAGAGTGGCCAGTAAGGCCTGCAGCCCCACAAGCATGAGAGAGGAAGAGCACACTAAACTGAAGCCAGCAAAAGACAACGGTGTCTAATGTTTTCTTGTAAACTTGACTGAAAGATTGTTATGCTTTTGTGGAGAAATCTACTCCCCTCTAATAACATCCATGCTTATCAAGCTGAAAACTCTTAATGCCTTGATACGTGTGGGGAACAACACTCTGCTGGATGTCTTTCAGGTCTTAACAGAACCAGACAGCATCCAAGAAGTTAAACTCATGACTTTATATTTGCAGCTTTACGCCATTGCCAGAGTTGGAACAGTTCTCATATCTCTATGAACGTCATTTGTTTATGCAAGTTTGTCTGCTATGGAACTGAGAGAATGAGAGAGCACCCCTGCGTAATGACTTGTTTAACTCTGACCTCTCCCCGCAGAGTGCAGAGAACACTGATGTCACTTCTGCAAGACTCTCGACAGTTGGTCGACAGTTGTTGGTACTCAAAGTCGACTACAGTTCAAAGCTTGTTACCACAATAAGCTTAGGTTAATAAGGCCACTAGCAGCACATCCAACTGATAATATACAGTGGTTTAATATAGTTGCACAGGCCTCTTATGATGGATCTGCCCACACATCTGTCTCTTCACTGTATACTTGATGAAAATAAAAAGAGGTGTAGAATATTTATACTTTTTTAATGGCCACAATCTGCTGAGGCATGAATCCAAACTCATGTACAGAAACAAGTAGACATGATTTTCCTTTAAATTTTAAAATGATAAGATTTGAGTTTTATTATCATTTTAATGATAATGTAAGCTGCTTGATATCCAGCTTGACATCCGTCCAGAGAAAAAAACAGCAACGGTGTTTTCAGGTGATGCATCATCGCAGATATTTATCACAAATAATTACTCCTCAGAAAGATAATCAATCTGAAGGGTCAACTATTCCCTCACTAAGTATATGTTATACACTGCAGTTTGTCTGCTATTTTTTTAATACAGTAACCCTGATATTGAAAGTTCTATTTTGAAGCAGGTTAAAGTACCTTCATTGTAATGTAAATAAACAAAACTCCTATTATAAGTTTTAATCTTTGCAGACTTGAACTGAAGTAATACTACTTGTACTGGTGTAAAGATATAATCTACACTGCCAACCTCTAAGAGAAATCATACTTTTTAACTTTTCCTGAACGTTAGCAGATCCATAAAAAAGGGAAGCATTTATTGATGTTGTGAAGCAGTAAATCTGCTTTTGATGGCAGGTCTTTGAGGCTGTTATGTTTTTCCATGCACCAAGTTGGCCACAAGTGGCCCTCTTTGATTTGTAGATCAAGTTTAGCTCTTTGGGATGGTGTCCAATGCAGAACTGTGGCCCTTGAAAAGGCTGCTTGTTTTGTTTGCCATCCTAGCATAAGAGATGCCTTTGTGTTATAAAACACTACCTTTGAAATTAAGTTTTTTTTCGCACTGTGTTTATTGCATATCTGTGTTTACTTAATCTGTTCCATGGAAAATAAACCCGCTGCACTGGCACAGTGGTGTGGGCAGGGCACGCTGCTGCCTAGTATGAACTAGTGAATATCTTCAGCAGCTTCTCTAACATCAGTACTGGAACTTCTGTGTTAAAAAGTGACATTTTAAGGCAAATACTATAGCTATGTATTTGAGCATTTTAAAAATGTGAATAAATCTTTTAGATAAAAACAGAATATAAACAAATATTCTTCATTAAAAGCTTTACATTTGAGAGAAATAATGTATGTTCTATATGTGTGTACTAACAATTATTTTCATTATCAGTCTCAGAAGATTATGGAAAACGCTCATCACACTTCAAGTATTCAAGTAGCTTGTCTTGAGCTGATGTATACACCAATACAATGCTTCCACAATAAGGGGAAATATGCCAATATCGGCCATGCTGATATATAAGTCAGAGTCCAGCTCACACTGATTAAAATGATGTGATTTATATTAAACTCATGAGTCAGTGAAGTTAACTCAAACTGACCACAGTCTCTTGCTGATGTCATTGCTCAGAGGGGATGCTGGTTCGCAAAGCTCTGGCTGTCTACCAGATACCAGGGTACTCATGATATCACCCCATCACAGTTTAGGTCATAATTACTCATAAGTAACAGTGGTTACCTCAGCTCCCCCCCACCCCCCATCTGCAGGCTGCTCCCTCACTCTGATCATACTCACAGCCCCTGAGACTCTGAATGAATGAGTGATAGAACAAGTAAGGATGGAGGGGCCTTTGGACTCCGGCTGGACTGCCAAAGCCAACGTGCGGACCACCGCTCCCCTCACTCTTCCCTCCTCCCTCCTCCCCACTCTTTAGTGGAAAGGTGAGGCCACAGTGGAGGTCCTAAGTGAAAAACAACTGGAGCTTGGTGCTGTATGACTCCTCTTTTTCCACCTCTCCCTCTCAACATGGACTGGTTCAGAGCAGCCGAACTGAGCCTCAGCAGCACCCTCCCCCTTTACTGCAGTCAACCACATGCTAGTGTGTACACACGCCCAAAAACCCACTTTTGTGTACAGACGTTGATGTAAACAGACACAGGCGCGCACATACCATATACACAATCACAAAACACACACCACAGTTAATGATGACCAGATGTGGGGAAGTGATGTGCAGTGTTTTGTGGTTTGGTCTAATCTCCAAGTACCGGACCAAGCTTTCTCTGGTTCCTTCGGCCTTAGACCGGCTTCGCTCTTTACTCCAGTTTCCTTATCACAATTTATACTTAAATCAATGGGAATCAGAGCTTTATTTATAATGTGTTGTTGTGCTGATAAAGCAGAAACGTGGATGAGAGCTTTCAAAACCCACATGCTTAAGCTCACCTAAGATCAGTAGGTGAAAAATGTTTTTCCCTACTAACTATCAACTAACCTGTTATGTCTGGTCGACCAGACCCATCCACCACAAGCAGCGGCAATGTAGACGTCTTGGTGTTCATCATCATCGCCATGATGTTGTCCAGAACGAGAGAATCGCAAGAATCACCGGGTCGTAAGCACTGTGTGGATACAATGTGAGAAATAAAGAGAATTTCGTACTTAAAACTACAAACTTTACAGTGAAGATAGAAGAAACATGCCACTCTGTAAAAGGCATGCGATGTTTTACACACACACACACACACAAAAAGGTTTTGTAAAAGCAGAAACACTCCATATTTCTCAACCTCAAGTAAATGCCCCCTGTCACTCTTGACCAAAAGTATCAACTTCGAAATCTAACAAATGACAAACTCATGAGTCTCAACCTGGACAACCAGGACAGATGCTGAATTTGTTCTGCAGCCGGATCCTTGGCAAACCTTATCAATTCATGTTTCCTGCTTAGCTGTGGGTGCGGACCTGATAATGAACGGTTCAGGTCAGCCAGAGAGTGGCATACTACTCCACCACCTTAAAGTCTTCTCAAACGACACTGCTAATACTACATACCTTTAGTGAGACCAAAAAAAACTGAAAATCAAATTAAATTAAATTACATTAAATGTGCAAACAAATAAAAGCAATTTGGAGAGTATTATACAGCATACCAGTGGGAGTCCTTTGCTCTGAGGACTCTTAGCGCACAGAGACATCTCACAATGCAGGAAAAGCAGCGACATCTTTAGCTTAGAGTTGAAGATGAAGCTGAAACTTTTCTTCTCCGCCTGCGTGTGAGGGATGGGGAAGTCCCTCTGAGGATAGATCGTAACTGAGTCGTCCGTGGGGCAGACTGTCTCAATGAGAGTGTAGTCAGAGGCCATGCTGGGCTTGGAGTTGGGAGAAATGAAGCACGATATGATGGTGAACCCCAGCTCTGGATCTGATGCGGTCGATGTGACCTGAAGCACATGAGAGAGAAGAAGAAAAAAACATTTAATCTTAAATACATGGATAATTTGTCACGACAAAACTCCATATAAAACTTCATATAAGTAGAACTAGATGAATTTATTTTTTTCATTTTCCACCTACTTTACAACGACCCATTACTTTTTTCTTTTGAACCTTGATGAATCTGCAGAACACTGTTGTGGAACATTTAGCAGCTAAAGAGCCTGGGGCCGGTTGCACAAAACACCTTGAGTTTTCTCCTTAGGTATGACACTTAAGGCTCAATTTCTACTTAGCTGAAGGAGTTAGTTATGGTTGTGGCACAGAATCCCTGAAAAGGTTTCTGTTAAGGCATTTACTGCATTGAAATAGATTTTACAGCGGTAACATTTTACAGTTTCCATGGAGAGTTTGTAGTTTGCACTCGCGCTTGTGACACCTGTTATTGCTTTTCCTGTTATTGCTTCACCTGTTACTGTTTCACTGTTGGCCTGTAGACAGTAAAAAATGGCATAGGAAAAGAAGACAAGAAAACCAAATTGGTCAGAGGAGGAAAATATTATGCTTCTAGCGAAATACAATAAAAGCAAATAACAGCAAACAGAAAACAGCTAATGTAGGGGGAAATTGCAATGAAAATGAACTGTGGACATGAAACACATCGCCTATTATTGACTGGAAAGATCCCATAGCATTAAACCGTAGAGCAATCATTAACTGCAAAGGAGCTGGAAGGGCTGCCGAGGAAGGAGAGACAAATTATGAATTGACTGTAAAATCCATTTCACATGGTTGAGCGTAACCATTGGGTTCTCCCAGTAAGGAGATTACTTAAATATATATATATAAGACCAAGATAAGGAGAACACTTTAAACACTTGCATGAACATTTTAGGAAAACCTTATGAAGAAGACTTAAGGGTGTTTTGTGCAACTGATTTTATTTTAAGGAAACCTTAACTAGTAGCTTAATATAGATATTTTTCTTAGAAGTTGGTGGAGACCAGAGCAGACATGAAGAGAGAGTGGATATTGGGTCCAAATGAATTCCAATCTTGATCTGTCTGGTGGATGTGTAACAAGTGCTTGCTAACACATTAGCCACGTCAACTGCAACAAATATCTTCAAGTAGCAGTAATGTCTTTCAATTGATAAAACAGTCCCCTGAGTTATTATTCCTCCTTTTCTTCTGTGGAGTAGCCATGGTAGCCTCATAGGAAAGGTGTCACATACACAGAAAGGTCTTTGTAACAAGCTGGCTCTGCATCCACACTGTCAGTGAGGCATTTCACACTGATATCAGCATAAATCATCTCTTCAAAGGGCCAGAGTCTTTGCCATCTACATGACCTCCATAAATCACTGTTGCAAAACAGACAAGTTGGAGCCAGATGGATAGGATGTGGACACCACGTAGAATATGGGGGGTGAAAGTGAGTGTTAGCTTTTTAGCCCCAACTAGACAAAATACAAATTGACCTTATGGAGACCACACGAAGAGATCAAAGCAGGAAGAGCTAAAGTCCCAGACAGAGAGTTCACAGAGCACACATTTCTTAGTAAAGTTTTAATTTAGGGACAAAACCATGAGTTGCATGAGAGAATACTGCATTCAACTGCAAAACACACGGCATGTACTCTGAATCAAAAGGTAATGTATTTGAGATACAAAGCATACCTCCACAAAGACTTGCTGATTTTGAGAAACAGTGTAGAAGGCCTGGCGTGAAGGGCTGTTGAACGGCAGTGTTTTGTACAACTCCATGTTAAACGTCATGTTGCTGGCCGGTTGCCTCCCTGGTCCCGGTACTATCCTGGGAAGTGTTTTCGTGGTTTCATGGTTCTTTGGGTATGTGCAATTGAACTAGGAGGAGAGAAAGACAAGGCCAACACAAATATCAGCAGGGATCTGACATCAGATTCCACTGCTAAGCACCCTCACCCTACAGTACATGACCGTGTTCCAGAGTCTGACCACATTAAGATGAACTAGAAAATAGGGAAGGAACATAAGAGATACTGTATAAACAAGAACAATAAGTGGGAGATGAGGAATGGATGAGACAAAGGAAAATAAGTCAGTAAAGGGGAAAACAGGGGAGAAACTTCAAACTGGAAAATGTTAGGTCAAGTTCATAAAACAGACATCATAGAAAGACAGGGAGATTGCAGGAGCCAGAAGAGTCTTTACTAGAACCAAGGGACTCTGGGAAATGGGGTTTCTTACAACTCTGCATAATTTACATAGAGATGTAGAAGATCGGTCGTCTTGATTTGTCAACTTTCACCCTACAATGAAGTGCAACTCTCACAGAACCACAATGTCTTACCACTATGACGAACGGGTACTCAGTGGGCTGTGGGCTAAATGTCCTCTTTAACTCCACTGGGTCACTTGGGAACCGCACGTCTCCAGATTTTAGATCCTCATCATCCAGCGGCCCGCCACTCCCATCCTCAGCAGGACTTATCACAACCTGCAATCCACAGAGGAGTTAGTAAATGAAAGGAAAACTTGCACAAAAATCATGTATAGACCTTTTCTTTTTAAACAGATCCAGTTGTGAGTAGTGTTGCTTGATTCAGGGAGCTCTATAATCCAAATGTACAGAGATTTGGATCTTTGAGAGGGGTCGCCAAAACATTCTGCAGTCAATTCTTTGGATTCAAAATGTGGAAATGTCCTGTGAATATTGGGACCCTGGACAAAAACATATTTTTTATGTCAGGGGTCTGAGATGAGTACACGCTGCTTTTTAAGGGAAATTCTGGGCCTTATTTAATTTAAATTTTCACACATTTTGGGGTCTAAATGACTACCAAAAGGTTTGGAATTGGTCTAGTAGTCTGCATCTGGGGGCGGGCTGCAATGGCTGCAATGTAATCCTTTGGGGCAATTGCGCTATTGCATTACTCGATGCATCTGACAACATTATAGAAACATTGTGGATCCCTACAGAGACAGACCGTTGGTTAAAGAGTAACGTCCTTTTGTCTTCCTGCAACAACATTTCCTTGAACGAGATTTCTGCTTCTAGTTAAACAGACACTTCAAATACCAATCTGAGCCTGTCGGTGGCAAAAACAAGCACTTTTAGTGGACGTACCTTTTATGGGCACAGTTACCCCAAAGGATTACGTTGCAGCCTGTTTGTGGCTGCTGGCTGAGGTGATCTACTGGACCAATTCCAACCCTTTTTATAGCTTTTAGTCATTCAGACCCCAAAATGTGTAAAAGAAATAGGGCCCATGTTTAAGATTTTCCCTTTAAAAACATTTTGATGTAATGAGGGCAGATGATATACTCAGTGACACTAACAATGTTTTTCCTAAGTCTGCACCAAATGTTTGTTGGCCTGCCATTGGTGCCACAGCCGAATTCATTCTGTATATCACAGGTCAGGAGAAACAACAGCCAAAAGACATTCAACTTTGATGTGTAGAGACTCAGATAATGAAAAAGTATTTCTTTTGACTAGAGGTCAGAGGTTATCCCCCGCATCCATGTGCTAACACAAAAGACGACCTTGGACATGTGCCTGCATTGGAGAGAAAATGTGTCGTTGCAAATTTCCTCCACAAAAGATTTCAAAAGGTTGGGGAGGAAGTGATTCATCCTTGCTTGTTAGAACAAACACGCTGGATGAATGCATTCCATAATAATGAAGATAACTAGGGATGTCACATGTGAATGCTGAATCCCAAAGAAACAATCAAGTGTTCACTAGTACGTGAAAATGTACATACGTAAGTTAAACAGAGGATAGATTTATCCTCACTTATTGTGCAAGGAAATAAAAACTCTAATGATACTGCAGCTATTGTGCATTTTTTCCCACTTTTTTCATTTTCTATTCATCCAAAAGAAGAGGATAAGACAGTTTGTGGAAACCATTTTATCTTCAAGCCTTTGAGTGGGTGTTTCCCATCAACTGTTGACTGACATCTGATATCTGCCTTTGCTTGGAAAGCAAACATGCTTGGAAGTTGACAAACATGCTGTCAACTTCTGTGGAGTCTACTGACTGGAGCACATCCTAGTCCTGTATAGCCTACAAACATCCCCCTCTTTTTTCAACAAGCCCACATAGCTATGGTTATGTGCCATCAGTGTTTTAAGAACTTTGTATTCCACTTGGAAAATGGAAGCTGGCAGGCTGGGCTAGCTAGCTAGCTTCCACTGAGAAAGTGTATACGCAAAGTGGAAGCTAACTATAGTCCTCTAACCTCAGCTCTCCCCAAGTTGGTTAACTATCTGTGTTAGAATTGAAGTGATATTAGGAGCTTTTTTTGGTGCCCATCCACGCAGATTCATCACCAATCTAATTATGGAACCATCGATTGGATTCAAAAAGTCGTATCATCTGAAGAACAGTAATGTAATGTCATTGCAGAAATAAAAAACCCGAAACCTAAATTTCTTCATTTTTGTTATTACAGTTTTAACCAAATAAGTACACAAGTCCCAACTAGGGATGCCGATTTCTTACAAAACCTTTTTGTATTTACCTTACAAACTAGGAGGAAACCTTTCATAATTCCGAATTAGCAGGTTTATCGACATAATAGGTACTGTACTTACAGAGTTGATGTAGAGGGCCATTGGGCTACCCTGTATGGGATACACGGTGGTCTGACAGCCAGTCAGAGGAGTTTCCAGTGTGTAGTGCGTGGCATTGACTGCTGCTCTGCATGCTGGGTCTTGGAGCGTGAGGTTGGCATGAGTAAACCCATTCGCCTGAGGAAACATAAAAAAATTACACATCATTGGACACAGATCAAACTTTGCCTTTATTAACAAATATTCAAATAAAAAAAATAAAAAAAGCGGTTGTGTAAGACATTGGGTTCCCAGGAATAAACAAATCCCACAAGGTGGTCTAGTTCCAGCCCCAGCTTCTCCTAATTACAGTCTATGCCAGTTTCCATTCTGTGATGTGGGCTGACTGCGCTGTCCCTCTGTTCAGGCGCCAAATGTTGGGAACTGGGCTACTTGCTTCATCGTCAGCCTGTGTTTAACAGGGACGCTGGCATTAAAATAAAATGCAGTAGAAGAATGACAACATTTCTTACCATTATTTATTTTACAAATTTTTTTTTACCCAGGTTATCTTTATGTATGACTCTTATCAAGCAGCAGGCAAAACTAATCTCTACAGCTGAAGGCCCACATGTTAGTCTATGAGTGACCATTAGATTTGTGTATTTAGATAGTTTCTTTTGACCATTGTGGTATCATTCAAATATGTGAAACTTTTCTGATATCAACAACTAAGAAACATGGAGGTTTATGTTTCTAAAGGCAGTGCAGAAGTCATTCATTAAGCCCCTTAATTGGTCCAGACACTGGTATTCTCATTAATGTGTCTGTTATGTGTTTTCTGTTCTTCTTCTCACAGTTTGTCACATCAAGTCTGTGTCGCAAGAGTGGCTATGTAAGAAGAAAACACCCAAAACCAAATTTGATTGATCAGACTGGCAAACAATTGTCAGACGCAAGACGTGAATCGCATTTCAAATCATCAGTGACCCTGGATTAAGCATGGGTGGGAAATACATTCATTTGTTTCATTTTTTCACTGAAACACTGAATATGAGAAACAAACTGCTTGTCTGTCTACGTAACATTAGAGGTGAAGCTTCGGTGCTGTAACAATTTGTTGCTTAATGGATAAACTGATAATAGCTATAATCTCCTTGTTAGAACTACATATGCTGTCATCCGCTTGCTCTTATCAGTTTCTTATTGTTATTGTTCAACAGTTTTGGTAGTAAATAACTTTAATTTATACAAATATTTAATAAATAATATTTTTAACACCTTATGTTACATGCTCTTTCTACATTTTTGTCTGTTTCTGGATTTTAGTGTTTTTTGTGTTGTATATTTTTGTACGTGTGATATACTTGTTGCTTTAGAATAAAACTAAACTAAACAATTTAAAATAATTATTAGTTGGAGTTCTATATGTGTCTAGGCATGACGGATAAAATCATCCTGTCCACTCACTTGCAGGCTTTCTTTGTCGATGCTGACCACCATCCTCTTGTCCTCACACTGCACGCTGAGGCCAACATTCAGAGCGCCCTGCTGCTCCTTGGGCTCTCCATTTCCCCACAGGCGGTCGTCGAGGGAGGAGGGCTGAAACAGGTCGGGCAGGCCGTCCAATGCAGGGGGAAAGAAGGGAAAGGGCATACCGGAGCGCCGTGAAGCCGTTCGGGCTCCTGGATGAGGATTGGAGTCACGCAGGATGGAGAGCTCTGGAGGGAACATGCTCTCCAGAGGATCCACCACATCTGGAAATCGCACATGGTTAGGACCTCATGAGGCTGATTGTACAAGCAGGGAAATTACACAGGACTACGACTATATAATCATCTCACAATTTCACACAGATTTTTCTATAACTAAATTTGTAGTATAAGTCATGAAAAAAATTGTAGCAGCTGCTAAAAGGTATGTCTTGCATGTAGTATTTTAGCACTATTTCTGATTCAGTATAATTAAGTGTAGAAGTCAGAGGGTGATTCTTCAGTTTACCTGGCTCTCTGAGTCGGATACTGAAGTGGTTAGCCACAGGAGTGCTGGTGTAAGATGTGACTGGACTGTAGCCATGCTCCCCCGCCCACTTGATCAAGGCTTGTGGCCCTGATGGCAAGTGCTGCTTGGGGGATTTTGACACTTGCATCAGTCTCTCTGTATTTGAACTAAGACTCACGGTATCAGAGGCCTGTGGAAAAGAAAGCAGACATGTACAGTAATTTATCTCGTCATATTGTATGTTTGTCATCATAAATTACCAATTTCATGCCTGAAAGACTTTGCATTTAAGCAGGCTCCTTTAAGATCTTCAGAAAAAATAAGATGATTTACTGTTCAAATATTACCACAGATATTCAACTTCAAGTACAGTCCTGCACTCGTTCTGTGTCGAGCGTGAATCATGTGTATGAGTGTGAGGTAATGGGCGTGTCACAGCTCAATCAATGCTGAGAAACCAACACAGTTTTTTAGTTTACTCCTAAAAATCGTGTCCTGCCCTGCTGCTTAACCTCCCTGTGTGAGGGAGTAATGCTTCTTTCACACAGCCATTTCCCACACATTCAAGTCTCTTGAGCAAGACTGAGAAAAACCCACTTTCTGACAGAAGTGAGGCCTCAGTTTTATAAGGTTATCATATCACATTCATAGTTGACACTCTCCCAGACACCGGTTGCACAAGCACAGCATCCTGTGTGCCACTGCTGTCACTTAATTATGGTCATTATTTTATAACAAATGACTAATTTAAACAACAGATTAATTAATATATTAATATATCAATATATATATATATATATATATATTGCTGTACTGTTTGTATTCCAATAATTTATCCAAATGTTGTCCAAAAAAGACCTACATTTTCTAATCCAAACTGCAATATTGTTAATGCAAGTGTTGACTGAGTATAAGAAAACAGACACATCTCCACCAGAGGCATTACCATCCATTCGTGCTGCTGTAAGTACCAGAGGCTTTGACCTTGCATTACACTCAACACAGCCTGACAGACTTACTGTACAACAGTGACCAGGCAGCTGCACAAACACAGCGCGCCTGGCAAAAGTGTGGTGTCATGGCTGCAGCAGTCCTGTAGGAGTATCAGCATTACACACTGAGGAAACGCAGAACACCCTGCACACCTCCAGTGAAATCAGTACAGGGCTAACAGCATCGAGGGCCAACCAAACAGTAGAGGCTAAATGTCTCCAGACTCATCACATGGAAATATTTTGGGAAATGTAAGAGTTTCTTTCCATTTTATTGCACTGCATGTTTGTTCTCGAAATGGGGTTTAAAATTCCATCCAAGGAGCAATGCTGGTGGTTGGACAACTGCCAATTCTCGACATGACATGACTCTACAATTCAGAGAATACTATGGTACTAACTTACTTATTGTTGTAACTTTTCTTCAGAAGTGTACATACTTTTATTTTTATGGATCCTGCGAGACTTGATTTATACTAATGAAGATTTTATATCAAAACAGTATACTCACACTGAGCGCTGAAATGTATAAAACCACATTTCCAAGTAAAGGGCAGTCTGATATATAGCAGTAATTAGCCAGTGTTTGTCTTTTGCGTGTGTCCTAACAGCTCTCAGCTTAAGAAAGTGCCTGAAGCAAGCGCTGCTCATAATTCACATTATGACTGATGGGAAGCAGCTTCGGCTCTATGTGCAGTAGCCTTGGCTCTGAAAATATGTGATGCCCCCCCACCACTCCCGCCCCTGGCTCTCTGAATGTGATGACAATCCCTGGTGCAGCCGCGATGAAAATTCACAGTTCCTCCCAACCTGTTATCCCCACCCCTCTCCCTGCAGCTGGGACCAGGCGCCAATACAACACACATTCTGGTGTTAAATATTCTTTGGCCAGTATTGCAAAGTGATGACATTTCTGTCTGTGACATGACTGGTAGGCCACTGTGATGTGTGATAAGACTATATAAAATCTCAGTGGTGAAGAGTGTAAGGAAGAAAAAAAAAAAGATGTTCCTGGACGAAAAGCTTTTATCTGTTGTCACGCTGTTAGCTTACCACGACATCTAGCTTGCCAATCACGCTGTGGGCCTTGATGACCCAGTTGACAGACTTGGCGCACTTGAGCAGCAAGACGACGTCACGATGCAGTGGGACATCGTCCTCCAGAGGCTGTAGTTCCACTATGACATCCACCTGGAAAGCACTGAAAAAAGGAGACAGAAAAATAAAATTTGGATGGATAGGCCGACGTAGCGTTATCGTGCCTTCTGTGTCTGGCCAACTAATTAAAAAGATGGATGCATTCCCAGGAAAAAAACAGCAGACATATGCACTACAGACCAGATAGCACTAGAGTGAGATACAGAGAACTACCAACACATTCCCAGATTTGAGGTCTTGGGTCTGGGTGTACAGAATAATCACTCCACTGGGGGAGTGAGGAGATTCTCTGGCAACCTGGACTTTGAGACCTAGTTTTGAAATATCTTCCTCAGAAGAGCACCACTAGGTGAACAGTAACAGCCCCCCACCCCCACCTCCTGCCTTCATGTTAGTTTCCATCCAAAACAAACTCCACAGAGATTAGTGAGAGCGTCTTGACCTTAAAAATAAACTATGACAACATGTTTTCTTGGCTTTGGCTGCTTTGGCCGGCTCACCTGCTGGAGTTGGGGGCTTGGAGCTCAATGATGTGGACTTCTTGGTCTTTGTCGGGTCCAGACAGGACACAACCCTTTGATGCCTGTGGCTCCACGTAGCCGCCCAAGTAGTTCAGAGACAGGAACTTGGTATCAATCTTGCAGGTATTGGAAAACACTGGATCTAAAAGTAGAGACATGTTGGCGTTACTCGTCGGGGGTTCTGTGAGTTTTTTTTTATCCCCCAAAGAAGAAATACGATTTTTTTGTCACCCCTCCAACAGAGGTCAGAGCTCGAGGTCAGCTACAGAACAGCACCTCCCTGCTTCTGGGAGGAATTCAATGTCCTGCTCACAGAGACTTCAGTGGGGTGGGTTGTTTTCTTTGACCCAGCGGTTCCAGCTGAAGAACAGTTTCCCTGCTCACTTGACTACACAGCGCTGCAGCTGGTGTTCCCATTGTCCCAGCACTAACTAGACCCAGGGCTGTGTTGGATGAGGTTGGGCGTGCTCTGGTTGGCATGACCTTTCTTCTTATCGACAGGGAAACGACCCTTTAGATTTAACGTGGGAAAACTGTGCAAGGAATTTTACCAGAATTTCGCCACAATAACAATATATAAAAGGACAATAATATTAATAAACATGTTTAATTAAACCTTCTAGCTCCTCCACTTTCATGACTGTTTAAAAATGTAATTGCTAAGAGAGTACCTTCAGAACCCTTCTCAGCACTGGGAGAAAACACAATACAGCTGCTTCTTTATTTGGCGAACAGAGCCTTGGACAAAGTGTAAACTGTAGGTTGGCACCTTCCTCTCCACAACTCTTGTGGCACTATAAAGAGCTGAAGAGAGGGAGAATCTGTCCATCTTTATGAAACCCTACTGATGATGTGAAGGAGTGGAAATCTACAGCTCTTTGCTTCGAGTAAACATCATGGCACTATGGGCTTCTGCCAAACCACAGCCTCCTAATGACACAAGCCAAACGTTGAAGGCTGAGCAACTACTCCGCTCTCCACAGCAACTAACAACAGAGAGAAAACTTATCACCGGCAGTAGTGGAGCCATTATTTCTTTCCAGACGTGAGCTTCATTTTATTTACATGAAGTGAAAGATGCTCATTAAAAACAAGATGTCCTGAGAGCTGATACACTGTGAAGTTAGATGGACTGTCGGTTCACTGTATGCACCAGCCAGTAGAGAATGAAGTATCGCAAGTCCACGGCTCCAACATGTGTGAAGATCAATCACAGCCTCCCCTGAGAATCCCCCTGTGCTTCTTCACTTACCTCACTTTTTGAAAATTGTGAAAGGCATCCGTTGCTTACCTCTGTTTTTTTCCACCTGACATTTGGTCAACCTTTGTATGCCCTCCACCATATTTTGAACAATCTTTTTAAAATTTTAATTGTATCCATTTTAATGAAAACTATGGAAGTAGAAGAACCTCTTGGTAAAAGAGAGACATGACAGACATTTCCAAGGATTTGTATCCAGGGACAAGATCTTGTTAGTGACAATCTCACAAACAACTGCACCTTCCTACAGGATTTAGTCAGCGCTACACATCACATCACACATTCTGTTGCTCTGATCGGTTGTAGGTCTATCCAATTGCATCCAGAGGAATTTTTGTCTGCGTTGATAAAATGAACTGAGAGGTTCCAGACTAATTTGCATTTGGCAATGTCAGGTTGCAAATCACGATCATGGCTTCATATTTTAGTTTCCATAACCATAACATCTTTATTTGTGTCCCACTTACACACTATCACACATCTCAAAAACTACATCTCAATGCTCTCAAGACTCACAGCACCATCAAACTAGGACATTTAGAAAAATAGGCACAGCAATGCTCCCGCAAAGGCAGTAAAGGAGAAGACGTTGATATAAATATTGATGATTTAAAACATTGCAATTGTTAAGTGTTTTACAAGAAAGTAAAAGCATTCAATCTGTTTGTTTTGTACTCAAAGATACACACACACAACATATGTTTTAGAGCAAAACAGTAAATGTAAACATAACTTTTGTTTGTTTACAAGAATCATCTTTAAGTTAGGCAGTAGTTAACTAATAACTAATAAGTCAATAATCTAATATGTTCAGTTCTGGTCCGTTCATATAAAATGTGTATGCACACATAGAAAGTTACCATGCAACAAAAAGTGACACACATTTTATTATTAATTTTCTGCAGACTGATCATTTGGTCTATAAAATATCACAAAAAGGTGAAAAATGCCTCCCACAGTTTCCTATTTTGAATCTTCAAATTGCTTGTTTTGTCTGACTAGCAGTCCTGAACCACAAGATATTCAAAGAAACTGAAACTTTTAGCATTGGGCATCGTTTAATCAACTAATTGTTTCATGTCTAATATAAAGCTTGTAAGGAGTATCAAAGATAGAAAGTATTTGTTTATACATGAAAATTCTGCCAAAATGCACATAATGCACTTTCCTTATATTTCTGGTGTCCAATCATTCTTAAGCCTGTGAGCAGCCACAACTTAAACTACCGCAGGTAGCCTGTTAAATTATGTGAAAGGGTGAATGCAAGGGCTCAAACAGAAAAGCGAAGTTACGTGAGCTGAAGGGGAATGGGGAGGCGTGCCTTGGGGCGTAGAGCTATGTTGGGAATTTTGTGAATCTAGTACATACCTTCTCCGACTTTGATGTAGATGTCTTGAGTCATCCTGAGCTCAGAGAAAGAGGTGACTGCCTTGTACTTCTTCTGGGCCCAGTTGAGGAGGTGCTCATTGCCATGGGGAAGCGTCTCCTTCTGGATCTGGCAGGAGAGGGAGAAGTTTCCCGGTTGAAAGTGGACCTCTGAGCTCCCCGATACCTTGAGGAGGGGAAAAGGCAGGCGCGATGTTATCTCAGTTCTGCACAATGTAATAGTAAATGCTAAAATACACAGGAGATAACTGAGATATTTTATAATCTATTCAGCAGTGATGTCCAGCATTCATTTTTTTATTTATTTACTAAAGTAAAAATATTTTTATTTCACTTAACAGTATTACTCTAAGATTTCAGCTAACAGTAGGACTCTGAACTCCCAACTCAACTACGCTCATCCATATTTCACAAACAATATGAGAGACCGTGAAACGAAGAACCTGCAGGAAGGCTGAAAAAAGCCTTTCCAAAATTAAACCTGCTCTCTAAACACTGGTGAAACCCATCCTTCACCCTCCATCCCAACCGTTATTTTAAAGCTTCCACAAATATGCTCTGCGTGTTCTTACACATGTTCCCTCTACACAATAAGGTGTCTGGTTTTTGCAGTGTTTAGACTTTGTACTGCGTTGGAGTGGGTCATCACAAATGTGTAGGTCTGCTTCAAAATGGCCATGAGTTAACAAAGAAGACACACTTGACACAGGCAGACAGACAGGAAGGCCAGAAGGTGGGCACATACTCATAACAGGTAAAACCACATGCTGATATCCCTACATTAAACAGATAGAATAAAAACACATTTTTAATACATCACAATACCTTATTACACGTCATATATGACTGAACACAGTGATAAAAGTGGTGGCTGCTGCACTGAATCCAGCTGTGAAATGTAAACAGTCACACAAAAAGACAAAAATACGGGAGAAGTCTTATAAAATATGGTGGGCTGATTTGCATTTGACAGGAAAACTGGCTTTGCCGTATGGAGGATGGACCACCCCTTTGGCACTTAATGGAGCTCGGCCCATATGCGTCATTTCAGAGAGATAAACATTCACATGTGCTGAAAAGCCTACCAAACAACCAAATGAGTCCAAGCACACGGTCTAGACAGCCTACCTCATTTTATTTCCATGCTTGTTTTTCTTTCTCCCTAGGTATCCTATCTGTATGCATGAGCTGAGACAATTCTGGCAGGCCCAATTAAAATATTCAGTCCATTTGAATTCAAGAGGAATACGTAAGAGCCCATTGTTGTGACGATGTTATGAAGTTGTCCCTAAATTGCAATCGTGCTTTAATGATAATAGAATAATATCCCGCTGGGGTGTTTAGGTTTTGCAGACATAACTATTTAAATTCCCTCATGCGCAACATCTGTCTGACCTCTGGATGCTCCTCTGGATGTTCCTGGCATTGTCACCGGAGGCAGTAAATACTGGGGTCTAGGAGGCACTGTCGAAGAATTCAGGTTGATTTTATTTTTAGTGTGTTTACTACGCCGAAAAGTAACAGTAAGGAAGATGGCGAAGAGGTGGTTCCCTGAGCCACTAAGGAGAAACTGGGGTTTCTTCGCTAACCTTGCCAAGCTCAGCAGAGTTTATCAGTTTAATTGCGGGAATATGACTGTAATTAGTCGCAAAGAATTAGAGGGGGAAAGCCTTAAAGCCAAATTAGCTCCAGGCCTTCCAGAGCACTGAAAACCTCAGGAATTTGAAATAGGGAAGTGAGGGACCCACTCTGGGCTATAACAAACTCTCTCTCCCTCTCTCTCTGCATGCCCAGTTGACAGACCCAAAAGACTCCTGCAGGAGCCAGCTCTAGGGAAAATTGCAGTTTTTTTGCAATTTTCCTCTGGTGCAAGTCTATTTTTTTTGGGTCTGCGCCTGTTTGATAATTTCCTGGCACCAAACAAACGTGTTTGTGCAGAGTGGAGGGAGAGTTGCAGCCGAGGCTGTGTTTATGCTGATTAGGTGGCGCAGAGCAATTTTAGTGCTAATTTTGTCACAAAGTTCCCATTTGCATTAGAACCTGTCCAGACCGCCTCTTATTGCAAACACAGTTTGCATTTTGGTGGCTTTAGTTGGCAGAGTCACACGCACAAAGTAATATCCAAAATTTACTAAACACCTTTCAATCATGTTAAGTGTGACTGCTTTCAGTTTGTTTCACATTTGTTTCATCTACTGCAGATTATATGTGCATCAAAATACAATTCTTAACAATAATATCATCCACATGATCCATAGAAACATCAGTACTGATTCTGGTTCTGTTTGATGAGTGAGCTGCTGATATTTTGTGTGCAGTTGATTAACCTCCTGTAGTCATCACAGAGCACCAAGAATAATATGAGATTCATCTCCAGTCTCTGTAGAGTTAAAAAACTATTGCAATAACAAACATCTGATTTATTTAAAAGATGAAACTAGATAAATTAATTTTTTTATAAATTCTAGAAAAGGATCTAAAAGATCTTTGTGTTGGATTCATGTTGGCCTTGTGACCAGGTCTCATGCCTATCTAGAGTTCTTCCAAACTACAAGTGGCAGCCCACTGCCAAGTAAAGCATAACCTCACTATGTGAAAATAGAGCTCATCTCTTACTAAGCAATCTATTGCTATTACTGCCAAAAACTGTCTTGAAGGTAGATTTTGTTAGCCTTGTAATATGTTCTCAAGTGATCAGTCATGAAAACTGGATATAACCTCAGCTTAAGAGGAATTCCTCAGACTTTGTAGCTGAGTGCAAACAGAGAATGTAACATTAATTACATACCATGAAATTGAATGACTTGAAACTCGTGTTTTCATGTTCGTAATGGTAGAAACTCATGAACTCATGTGTTTAATGGTATTTGTAGGCAGACATGCTACTTCAGCAATTGTTGTTTTCACTGATATAAACTAACCAATTAGTTTAGTTTTACTCCTGTTTAAAGTACTCTTTTAAATTGTCTTAAACACTTGTCTGCCAGTACTGAGTACCCAATATGGCCCAGAACATTTAACAGTATAGTTCCTGCCTTTTCCACCGATAAGCATTAACATATTACAGCCATATGTGCAGTAAAAAGGAGAAGGCATGCCAAATGTTTGAGATCAATTATCATAGAGCTGTAATCCTCCACTGCGTTCTCACTGAGCAACACCCTGAGCCTGGGAAATTGCAAAAGGCTGTTTGGAAATTAGGAGGTGTTGCAAACAGGGAAGGGTGATGGAAAGTGCAGAAAGGGTTGATAGATAATATGAGCATGCAATAACTCTCTGGTGAAATTAATGTGATAAATACTATTGCGGCTGATTTGATCTTGTCTCTTGATGCGATATGGCGGAGCTAATCTTGCCGCTTGTAGCAAATGTGCACGTGTTCCTGTGAACTGGCAAGCTCTGTTGTGGAGAAAACAATACCATATGTCTCAGCGCCACTCTGGAGCGTTCCTCTGCCATTCCTGTCTCCAAATAAGACCAATAGTGGCTACCCATGGTTTCCATTAACAATTACACTGAGGAGAGCGCTCGTGTGTAAGAGCAAAATAACTCATAATGCAAGCCTTCAACTAATGAAAGAAATACAAGAGTGAAAAAGGCAAAGCTTGGCAAACAAACAATAGGCCAACAGCAAAACTACAGTTTTGTTCCATCAAGAGTCATAAACCATTTGATCAAGCCTTTCTAGTAAAGATGCAACATAGCCCTCCTCCCCTAACCCCCAAAAAGAAATATATATAGAAGTACTGCGGAGAACGTGTTTTACAACAAACGTCTGTATTCTGGTATTTTAAAAGATGAGAGTCCAGTGGCCAACAGCAACAGAGTGCTCAACATCTCTGAAGCTTTTCCAGGCAGCACATCTGTGTCCACGGAGCCCAGAGCACTGGGACCAGGAAACAAGGACTGGCAGGTCTGATTCAGGCTCCAATTAGTCCCAGGAAACAGCCTCTTCAGTGGAAAGACAGTGTGAGGGAGGTCTGGCACTTGGTCTCTGTTCTGAAGTGTTAAACCCAAAACCAGTTCTCCACCTGAGAGGCATGGATCAGAAAGTGTAGGTATTGGCTAGGGCTGACCGGAATGCTTCAGAGCTTCTACCTTTGCCATGGTAATTGATGTCCAAATAATTATTCAAATGCTGCACATAGGACGAGGAGAGACACAAGCCATTCTCTACTCCATTCCCACCTGCAAAGTCTCAAAAGGCAACTTGACGAGCGAGTGCTGAGCAGTTGAAAGAAAGTAGGGGACGCCGAGCAAGTGCTTGTCACGGCCCTGTACTCATGAGAACACATTTACTGCATGCACAGCAGAAAAGCTCCCTTGCCAGCATGCTTTTCTGTTTGTGGATACTGTTTTGTGTGCTTGTTCCTGGTTTTTATGTGTGTGTGTGTGTGTGTGTGTGTGTGTTGTGACTGTAAATTATATGATGGGATTAACCATCTCTCAACCCATCTCTCCTCCAGAACTACAGACCAGTATCTCTGTTACCATTTCTATCCAAAACAATAGAACGTGCCGTTTTTAACCACCTGTCTATTTTCTTAAAACAGAACAACCTCCTCAACCCCAACCAATCAGGCTTCAAACCCGGTCACTCCACAGAAACTGCCCTCCTGTCGGTCACTGATGCCCTCCAGTCTGCCAGAGCTGCGG
>JAVQJD010064013.1:0-10254 GCA_036023655.1 Nannoperca australis | reverse complement strand
CCCCCCCCCCCCCCCCCCCCCCCCCCCCCCCCCCCCCCCCCCCCCCCCCCCCCCCCCCCCCCCCCCCCCCCCCCCCCCCCCCCCCCCCCCCCACCTGACTGTGAAACACTTTTTACTGCAACAGGTTGAGTTGAAAGAGCACGTCTTATTATTGTAGCATGTTGTAGCATGTTGTAGCATGTTGTAGCATTGTAGCATGTTGTAGCATATTGCAGCATGTTGTAGCATATTGCAGCATGTTGTAGCATATTGTAGCATGTTGTAACATGCTGTAGCATATTCTAGCATGTTGTAGCATATTGTAGCATGTTGTAGCATGTTGTAGCATATTGTAGCATGTTGTAGCATGCTGTAGCATATTGTAGCATGTTGTAGCATGCTGTAGCATATTGTAGCATGTTGTATCACTGTATCAGACACAACTGACGTCTGAAAACGTCTCACTCTGCCTTCGACTATAAATGTGCATCTCCATAACATCTCCTTACTGTCAAGAGCTCCTGAGCTTTCACCCAGCTCCACCCTCAGGACAAAACTGCCCCTTTTCTGCCATGTTAGCGGTTGATTAGACTGAAACAACTAAATCATCAGGATGTTGTTTGTTCTCTCCAACACTCAACAGAAAACAACTTCTCGCTAGTTTAAGTACAAATCTCACAGCCAGTTTAGATTCAGATGAACTGTCAGAGCTTGAACCCCGTTCAGGGTCCAGGGATGTGACCCCCTCTCCTCCACAGCACCGAGGCAGTTAACTGCAGCTGGGGGAGGAGGAGGAGTGTGTGTGGCTGCAGGGTGATGACCACAGCAGGAGTTCCTCCTTTCAGTGCGGTTTAATCTGTTAACACAACAAGCCCTCGCCCTCTCCGCAGGACGCCGTTCACTGCTGCTCTCCATCCTTCCACTAACTTTAGTTTTGGCTGCAGGAGATCAGAAACAGGAGGTGACGACTGACGCTGCGTCTCTCATGAGTGGAACGTCAGTCTGAAGATGCTCGAATGAAACCTTCAGTCTGACAGCAGATCCACGATGAACCCACTGACAGTCAGTTCATCATTTCACGTCTTTTATTTAAAGCTAAATGCCAGAACGTCTGTTCAGTCACTTCATACACAGTGTAATAAAAATACTTCTACACACAAGTAAACATAGTGTCTTACAGTCCAGACGCCAGGAAATGATCTTGAGAATCACTGTTAAACAGTCAAACATGGTGGAACGTTTGAAAGAAAAGCTACTTTTCATTAATCTAATACTATTTTATGCTACTTTTCTTTAACTTTTTTAATAAAAAGGCACATTGTTATCAATGAAACTTCCTACCACTCTGAAAGGGAGCATCTTGTGCTTTTTATTCAGTACATTTATCTGCTAATACTTGTGTACTTAAGTAACTTTTAACAAAGTATTTCTTCACTGTTGTCTTCTGCAGCTTCTTCAGGACAGTTTGATTTGATTATGAGCATGTGATGTTCTTTAAGCCACGATAAGAATAAATAATGCACCTGAGGAGCAGCGTGATCTTTATTCACAATAAAATAAATCTTGCTGCTTTTGAAATTTCTCCTTTAAAGGAAGTAATAAAGAGCGTGAAGCTGCACGAGGAGCAGGTGCTGCTCTCTCTGACACATTAAGATCCTCTGGATGTTTCATGTTCATCGCTACAGGATTCCCCCTCTTCCTCTTCCTCTTCCTCTCTCTCGCTGGTCTCCCCTGAACGACTGCGCTGTGTTCACATCGCTCGCTGGCTCACGTGCAGATGGGGTTGCCAGGCAACCACGTCCGGTAATCCGGCAGAAGATGCAGATTTTACGGGCAGGTTTCTGTCTGAGCGTGTGTGTGTGTGTGTGTGTGTGTGTGTGTGTGTGTGTGTGCACATACAGTATGAATGCATGAAGATATAAAACCCTGCTGCAAATTTGCATGTATTTCCATTAAGATTTACCTCTCAGCAGAGTGCAGGAGGTGTGTGTGTGTGTGTGTGTGTGTTTACCTGCAGCACAGCAGCCGAGGCTCACTCTGTATTCCAGGCAGAATCCCCTCTTTAGAGTCTCAGACATCTGTTTACATTACATTACATTTAGGCATTCAGCAGATGCTTTTATCCAGAGCGACTTCCAGATCAGAGCTTTACATGAAGTGCATAGAACCATGATGGAAAACAACAAGACGTCTCATCAGACTTGTAAGAGATGAATCACAAGTGCTGTGAGTAAGAACATCGCTGCCAATGGCAGAATCGACAATGGCAAGACAAAACTCGAGGAGAACCAGAATCAGAACCAGGACTAGAACCAGGACTAGAACCAGGCTCCAGGCGGGCGTCTTCTGCCTCGACCGGTTGGGTTGAAGGGGGGGGGGGAGCAGGAGGAAGGAGAACATACAGCAGTACAGTACAGTTCTACATGGAGATGTAAAGTAATAGATGTGGTGTTGATGCATCATTAATTCAAATGTTAACAGCAGTTTAAAAGCAAAATGAATCTGCTGAACGATCAGTGATCAGACATCGATCCAACATGGCTGCTGTCAGAAGATTAGTTTGAACCTGGAGGGAGCTTCTTTTAATATTACAGAGAGTTATTAGACCTAATGGATCTGCGGGTATTTTGGCCATGTCTCCTAATATTACGAGGTTAGTGTGCACTGCGACTCTGACAAGTAAACTTGTAATTGACTGTCTTTGTGTTTGCGTCTTCAGTAAACGGCTTAGCGGCGTCTAATTACCTCTGCGTGTTCAAATGTGTCGGGGATTTAGTTTCTTTTTTTTTTATGACTCAAATAATCCTTTACAAGTGAGCCGCTGGGACGTAACATGTAGTCTGCCACATAATCCTGAAAGAGCTGTTTACCTCTGAGAATGAGCGAGTTACTGGTGTGGCGTTCAGGGGACATGAAGGGACAGGACAGATGTTTAAAGACAAACACGGTGTAACTACCAGAGGCACTGTGTGGCTGAACACTCACTGAAAGGAAACTAACCAGAGGGCCTCGCTGCTCGTTCGTGGCATGAGGGTTCACCTTCTTACATTACAACCAATAAGGCAACGGTCACCATGGTGCCAGGACGTGAGGACCAACACGCAGCAGCTTAGCAGGGCTTTGGTTGAGTATAAAAGACTGTAGAGACCTGAGTCTCTCTCTGAATGGGGGGGCGGTTATAGAGGAGTTCACTGTTTTACTGTTGGGTTACGTCCCACTTTAACATCATGGGTGGGATCAACGTGTTCTCGTCTCAGCTCCATGTTTAAATATTACCTGACAAACATTATAAATCTGGTCTGGATCTTTAAAATCTCCTAAAACGTTTATTTTATTTGAGACGCAGAATAACAGTGAACATGTATTATTATTTATTTATGGATGTGAAGCAATTATCAGCCGTTATTACAGCCAGTGTGCCGTTTTCTATTATCTGCATGAATAATATCCCATTAAGGACACACACCACTGTCATTGTTAAAGACGATAGCTGTCGGCTCGTGGCCTGGTTCCTGTGTGCGTGTGTGAATATGTGTGTGTGTGTGTGTGTGTGTATGTGTGTGTGTCACAATCAAACAAAAAATGTAAGTTTCACAATCTGCCAGTTGCAGTTGGACGACGTGACAGCTCCTCGAATATGAAGCTGAAACACCTGCACCGGCCCCTGGTGGCTGGCTGCAGTACAGGTGATAAGCCCCGCCCCCTCCATGTTAGCGGGTGGTCATGTCAGGTCGTTCTCATCACGCGGATGTTTGTTCAGGTGTTTGTGTTTCAGTTTGGTTTTAGTTAATTGATCCTATAAAAAGGGTGTGTGGCCTCATGATTGACAGCTGTGCGTGTGCTGTGATTAGTTCAGGTGGCTGTGTGGGCGGAGCCTAGATCATTACTGTTTAGACTTTGGCTCCAAATGATGTCACCAGCACACGACGGCGGCGCCCGTATGCAGGATGTTTTGTCTTTGTTTTTGTTCAGTGGGAGGAAGAGGAGGCGCGGCGGCCATCTTTATTTGCAGCCTGTGGTCTAATCAGATTAATTAGCATCCAGTTCTTTCCCGTTTCTTTGAGTTTCCCTGCAGGTTTTAAAGTGAAACCCAGGGACAGAGGTGTCTCCCTGGGGGGCCACATGAGCACTTAATCTACTTCCTCTCTGAGTCAGGTCTGAACAGACCGAAGTGATGGACATAGTTTTAGATTGATGACTTACACACAGAATATTATTATCTCTGATGTCCACTGTGAATAAACGTCAGTAAATCTGCTTAAATTCCTAATGTGCCTGAGAATCATTGTGTATATCTCCAGACTCTGGTACTGATTGTTAGTATTCCCCTTCATCCTGCAGAAACTCTGCGTTTCAAATGCTGAACAGTAAGAAAACGTGTGGTTTTGATGGCTGAACAGCGGCCTGGATAAGGAATATTAATACGATGATTATTCATCCCCGCAGTGCACATTCCTCGAGCATCACCGGGCACATCAGAGGTCAGTCGCTGCGCCCGGTAGCTGGCAGGGCTTCGGTGTTGCGTTCAAGGTTGTTTGAAAAGCGCAGATGCTTGCTGACGCCGGGTCGTGAGCTCGCTGCCTGCAGGCTCGTCCCTCCGAGGTTCTTATTGTACAAACATCTGCTTAAAGTTCCTGCAAATCATCACAGGTGTTTGAGCTGTGTTCAGGTTTACATTAGGCAGAGCTTATGTGGGATGGGCAGACAGGTCGTAGCCTGTGAGGTGAAACCCAGGGCATAAAAAACACTGTCTTCTCTGGTGTGTGTGTCCAGTTTCCTCCTTCTGCTCTGTGTTTGAGGGGAATCTCGGGCTCTTTAGCTGCTAATCGTCTCTGACTGAGTCTGTCTGCTGTCTGCTGCTGAGCAGCTGGTGGACAGTCGACTGTTTACAGCTTTTATTGTGAAAGTGTTGCTCTGAGAGTACGAGAGGGAACCAGAAGAGACGAACAAGGAGCTGAAACTCACTGTGAAGCTCCAACACGCTGCTGTCACTTCACACTGAGGTGGTGTGAAAATGTTCACTACAGCCGCTTTAAGAAAGGCAACCTGCACGTGCACGCATGGAAAGTCGGGGGATGCTGGGTCTGAAATGCATGGAAATGTGAACGAGCCTTTCTTCCACGTCACCCAGGCTCCCGGCGCTAACATGCAGCCTCTACACTTGACTTACGGCCAGGCTGCGTGGCGTTGCTGTGCCTCGCCGTGGTGGAAGTCTGCCTGGAGGCTCCTCAGGATTCTCTCATGCGTCACTCCTGCTCTCATTCACACCTCTTTCTTTCTCACACATCCCTTCTGTTCTTTCTGTATCTCACCACCACTGTCACTTTCCCTTCGGCCTTCTCCTACTCCCCATTCATCTTTTTACAAAATTGATTTTGTCCCCTCTCCATCCTCTCCATTTAGCGTCCATCAATCCATTCATGCATTTATCCATCCACCATCTGCCCTGCTCCTTGTTCTTCCTCTCCACCCCCTGCACTGTCCTCCTCCATACCTCCATCGTTTCCCTCCAGCCTCCTCCTTCTCCCCCCCGCTCTCTTCCTCAGCTGCCGCCTCCGGGAAGGAAAGACTGTGACGCAGCCGAGAGAGAAGACACGAGCTGCAGGAACAGAGACGTCTTATAGAGAAAATGTTCTTCTTGTTGTATCTCATGTGGTAGTTTGAACTTTCTGTAGGAGCATGTGCTCTCATCTCTTAACTCTTCTTCTGATACGATGTCTTTCCTACACGCCGCCTGGAGAGAAACATTCAGGAGAGCTGCAGATATTCTTCTCTAACCACACGAAAGCTGCATTCATCCTCATACATTTGGTAGAGCGTTGACTTGAAAAGAAGTCTCTGTGTTTAGATTCAGAGCAGACATGCTGGAAGTCTGCTGTCCTGCTTCGTTGTGTTTTCTGCTGCCGTTTATTGTCCTCATACATATTTGTAACTTCTGAAAATGTAAAAAATACTATTAGATGTAAAGCTTGTATCTAAATAAAAGAAATAATAAAAAAGGTGGACATGAATAGAAAAGGGGACATACAGTGAGACAGAGCTTGTCCCCGTCTTCCTTCCTCTGTACTTTACCTTATGAATAGTGTGTGGATTGTCACAGTTTGCTTCTCCATACCTTCCTGCAGCCACACCCTCTCTATCTGTCTCACCTGTTCTGTTGGCTCACCTGCTCACCTGTTCTCACTTCCATCACCACAAACCTCTTCAATCCAGTTTCTAACTTTGTCTTCCCTTGAGTTTTTACTTTTGAGCTTTCGTCAACAGATCCTGTACCAGAACCAGTCTACCTGCCTGTTGCATCTCTGTCTACCTGCCTGTCTGTCCTCATTGCCTTGTAAAACCACTGTGACAAGGTTCAACATGTCAGCGCTACTAATCCTCAAAATGTTGTCAGTGCAGTGTTCCTTTTAAAGATGGCTGGTGCACCGGGGGACAATTGTACCTTTAGTTAGCGTGTTAAAGTTGTTCATTTTAGTGCTAAACGCCATGACAAACACTTTGTGTTTCCCGTGTTTGCTTCACAATAAACTGTGTTTGTCCATTTGAGGTCTTTTAATGTGAAGCAGCAGCAGGAAGAGGTGTTGTGTTCTCACTGGATTACATGCTGCATGGTTTCCCGTCAGTTTGCAGTGTGATAGTATCCTGAATCCAGTACCAGAATGGTGGACTGACTCTAACAATGAAACCTACCATAAAGAGACAATAATGGGATGTAAATATTATATTTAATGGTCATTGCAGAAAAGCAGTCTAGCATGAATGGTATCACAAGCCGGCGATTGTAATTTCTAAGGGTTTTCGTTACACTCTGCTCTGAACATGTTGGTCCTGTGGGGTTCTGCAGCTGCACAGGAGTGTCCTGCTGATCAGAGAGATTGGATAGTTTGCTGAAAGGTTAAAGTTTCCATCCACCACCACCTGTATGATAAATTGCTCCGTCCTTGACTCGACCGCCAAACACCCACCTGCTCACTTCCAGTCACCCTGCTGAAGCGTGTCGGCTAAATGTCACGCACTGAATGTTGACACCTAACCCAACGCCTCATGCTGTACCAGCGTGAAGGCGTCTGTGTACCTGACGAGACATTAAGGATGTAAAGGTCGTCACCTGAAACACTCCTGCAGCTCTGGGCCATGGGGGGATTTGGGGAAATATTTGATCTCCCCTTGACTTCGTCACCGAGGGCTCCAGTAATACATCACATAAAAGAGAGTGCAGCTTGAATAGGTTTACCTTAAACAATAATACAAGAAAACAGGAATCAGCAGTAAGATATCGTGCTGCATCATCAGACACAAAATGAAACATGCAAAGCAGAAGCAGTAAAAGCTTCACATACAGAACACAAAGTATATTTTTAGCATGCTACATGTTGGTGTAAGTGCTTACAGTAAATTCTCAAACAGTAGCTGTTATTCACCTCAGTGGCTTTTAGTCTTAATTTCCCCTGTTAATGCAATAATCAGCACTTCCTCCATGTTCACGTACTATCATGAACATTTCCACAGCACTAACTCCATCAGTGCAACTTTTTCCTACAATGATGTTACACTGCTGTGAAACAAACTCAACACTTCCTCCACAACTTTCACATTAAAGATCTCTTCTTATTTGTGGGCTTTTAATGTGAAAAGAACAGGAAGTGTCGATCAGTACAGCAAAGATTTAAAAGTAGAATCACGAGTCTGACCTGTTGTGGGGTAAAGGCGATTCCTCTCTTTGTTTTTGGTCTTTATTTGTTGGTGCTGCTCATTTTTTGAACACATGCTTTCATATGAGAATCTGCAGTTTCACCCGGCCTTAACCTTTCCAGCACCAGTCAAAACTAGCTGCTCTAATGCAGATACTGCAGCTCCATTACAAATGAAAACACTGAACAACTTCTATAATTACATGTTGTTTCGGGCATGTGATAAATCCTAAATCACCGCGGTCATGGTAAGAGTGGGACCTCCATTTTAAGGTGGTTGCATTCCTCCAGCTAGCCTCATGTCATGAGATAACCACTGAGACTGACCCGCGGGCCGCCTTACACGGACCGTTCCCCTGCTTCCTGCTTATCTGCACCTTCCCATGCCTGGAAACTAACAGGCGGGACACGAGGGGGTGCAGATAAGATGCATAGCACCCCGGGGAGTGTCCTAATCAGCGTGGCTGGCCTTTCACACGCCGCCTGTGTGTTGGTGCGTGTGTGTGTGTGTGCACAACCCTCAAGTGACCAAATGGCCTTTAGGTGTTCAAGGGTTCTGCTGGTGTCATGATAATGGTATCCCGTGTGTGTGTTTATTGAACGTGGCAGTGGCTGCAGACTGCACCAGATATGTTTGGCTTCGGGTCACAGCACCAGTTGTTCTCACTGGTTTCAGGAGACACAGTGTGGACAGATGTCAGTAACATAGATTTATTACCCAGAGTGCAGTGCTTGCCTGCCACACTGCATCCCGTAAATAGGATATCAGTTTATTGTTCCCCTTCTCTATTGGATTTCATGGCATTTTATTTTCACTACATTCAATAGATCCACACGGAGAAACAGAGAAAGAAAATCAATAGGAGAAAGTATCACACCAAAGCTGTTCTCCACCAAACTGCTTTATTTTTTACAGAAAACACGTGATGCTGACTAACTGACTCGCTCCACTGTCAACAAATGAATGCGATATTATTATAAGCGTCTCCTGATTAACATAAAATAAAGACATCTATGCTCCTAAGGTCCGTTTGTGTTGGAGCCTCTACAGTAGAACAGAAGTAGTGTATCAACCCACGCTGCTGCTAATGAGGCTTTAAGGAGACCTCAGTGGTCTCCTCTGGTTATTAAACTAGTGCTGGTTAACAGCAAACTAGCTTAACTTTTAAAAAACTAAAACAATTGCTCTAAATGCCAGAATTAAATCCTGAAATAAAGCAGGGTTCAATATGCAAAGTGTTTTGATATTATGTCTAAATAAAATAATAAAAGGAATAAATGTGCATTCAGTATTAATGTTATTAATGTTGTTAAATCAGAAACATTACACAAAGTCTGAACCCAAAGTGAGCTGTCCACCTAAAGCTGAGCAGTCCACCTTAAACAGAGCGACTAAATGAGCAACAGCAGAATTCAACTGATGAAAGTGAATGAAAGATTTTGACAGAATCATCTCAGCTTCATTACATCAAATAGAAACAAATGTTTTGGATCATTTCAAACATATTTGACATATTTAAACATTTCATGAACGTGATTAAACACTGATTTATAATCTGGACTGGAGTTTAAACTAAAGCTTGTTGGATCTGAACAATGATTGGCTGCTCAAACATGCAGTTATTGATCAGCTGATTCTTTGTTCTGGATTTAGATCCTCATCAGCTTCCACAAAGTGGCTGCTGGTCTTCAGGATCCACACACACAAGTCCAAATAATAAAACCTGAGCAACTATTTCAAATGACAGCATCACTAAGAAACATCAAATCATCAAAACACATGAAGAGTCAAAGTAAAGAACAAGAAACAAGAAAACAACAAGTGAAACCAAAATGAACACATATTTGTAATAATGAGACAGCAGAAGGAGGTGCAGCTCAACAGGTTCATCATGAATATAATCCTTTATCTCTAACTGCTCTGTTCCACTGTCACACAGGGCTTCACTGCTGACACATTCACTTCACCCACAGTGTGAATGATTGGAAACATCTTGTCAGTGAAAGTGTGTGTGAAGGTGTGTATGTGTGTGTTAGTATCAGGATCAGAGAACGACAGCTTTCCACTGTTCCAGTCCAGATTCACTCTGATCCTCTGGAGCTTCTTCTTCACTCTGAGAACAGTGAATGGACCTGGTGGTGAGCGTGCTGAGTATTTACCTTCGTGGAACCATATTCCCCATAATCCAGACTGTATGTTTCCCTTCCTCTGGACAGACTCTGCTAACACACCCAGTGTCCAGACTGTACTGTCTTCAACCTCAACATCCCAGCTGTGAGTCCCTGAGTTAAAGCCCTCAGAGCTCAGAACAGAGTAATAACCATCAATCCTCTCTGGATTATCAGGAAGCTGCTGTTTCTCTCCTCGTCTCACACTGGTCAAATCTTCAGACAGGATGAGGTTTGGATTTGCAGTGTTTGGGTCCAGAACCAGAGGAGTGTAGGAGACCATATCCTTCATGTTGTTCCAGATGTTGAAGGTCAGGTTGCCCAGGTGTTTGGCCTGGTCTATCAGAGCTCCTGAGGGCAGCTGTGGATCCTCCAGCAGGGGGCGCTGCTGGACTCTTTCCACTGCAGCCTTGTA
>JAVQJD010064011.1:0-66839 GCA_036023655.1 Nannoperca australis | reverse complement strand
CAGACAGGCAGACAGGCAGGCAGGCAGGCAGGCAGACAGACAGACAGGCAGACAGGCAGGCAGGCAGGCAGGCAGACAGACAGGCAGGCAGGCAGACAGGCAGGCAGGCAGGCAGGCAGACAGACAGACAGACAGACAGGCAGGCAGGCAGGCAGGCAGACAGACAGGCAGGCAGGCAGGCAGACAGGCAGGCAGGCAGGCAGACAGGCAGGAAGACAGACAGGCAGGCAGGCAGGCAGGCATTTAATGTATATTCTTATTTCTTATAACAAACCCAGGATGCCTATTGATCATGTTAAAATATATCATGGGTGTTTAACCTACACACTGACTCCACTACGTCAGAGGGAAATACTCCACTACACTTATGACAGCTTTAGTTAGTTAGTTACTTTACTGATCTGTGTATTACATTCAAAAGAGAGGCTACGATCCTCTAATAAAATATGATGTGTTGTTCCAGGTTAAACTGCCCAGCTGACTGACTGTACAACACTAACATGCTGCGCACATGTTTTACTGCTAAAGGTGTATTTTTACATCGTAGGCTACTGTTACTTTTAGTATCAGAAATCAGAAACAGATTTATTACCAAGTAGGTTTTCACATGCAACGAATGTATACATTTATACAGAAACATTTCAATTTAACCACAAAAAGCAAGTCAATGCAATGTGAGTAAAACATGTGAATCCTTCTTCCAGCACTAGATAGAAAACACCTGTCACATTCCCATTAGAGCCGTAGTAAAGTGCGCGTGCTGCGGCTGCACGTTGCACCCGATGTGCACATTTAAAAGCTCATTGTTCTGTGTTTAATGACAATAAAGGCTTTCTATTCTTCTATTCTTCTATTCTTCTTTTCTGTTCTACATCTGCACACGCAGGTACCCCAGCGAGCAGGCGCCGCTCCTGAACACAGGGGGCGCTGTTGTGTCGTCCTCGTCGTTCCTGCTGGAAAAACACCGTGAGAGCTTCCGTGCAGCCGCCAACAAAGACTCCGCGGACCGGGACCCCCAAGTTTGCTCCGTTGCTGTGAGAAAGTGCAACCGGCCAGTTATGCGGTGCGTGTAACACCGCGGCGGTGCGTTGTTTTCAGGACAAACATCCCGGAGGCCGAGGGTTTAACTCCCGCTAGAAGATGTCGACAGCCATGGACTTCCACTCGCAGATCGCCTCCATCATGGAGGTGCTGGCCAACGCGGCCGTGGCGGAGATCTGTAAAGTTGTCGACGACGGCTACGCGGTGGTCCACCTGGAGATGTCCCGCAGCCAGAAGGAGAACGAGTTCCTGCGGAGGAAGATCAAACTGCTGGAGCTGCAGATCGTCCGGTACCGAGCGGAGAGAGCGAGGGGAGCGGAGGGCTCCTGCAGCAGCCGCTTCCCCGGGGTCCGCCTCTTCAACCGGCAGAACAGGGACTCGCTGGCGGGTACGTGTAGCCGCGACACCGGGGGGTGCACCGCGGCGGGTGGGTTTCTGTGCAGCACCCAAAGGATGGATTACTTCACAATATAAGTCCGTGTGCACAAAATACACCAACCGAGAGAGAAACCGAGCACGGGGACGGAAAACCCACAAAATGTCCAAAGCTTCAGGTCGATCACCATCAGCTTTTATAGGTTCAAGGTCAGGTTGTATTGGTCACATGCAGTCGAGCAGGTAGAACAGCGGGGAAGTGGTTTTCTGAGAGGATCCCAGACTGTGCAGAATATAAATCGAAGAGCAAGAACGAATAGTAAAGTACAGAGTAGTAAATCCAGCCCTCCTCCCACTGTAGAAGCCTGTGGCTGGGGACTTTGAAAGATGTCCTACCTGCGTTAACAACTACTTTATTATTCCTATTTGCTCCTAGATTTATATTCTGCAGTCTGACAGACACTCTCATTGTCTTCGCCACGTTCAACTACTGCTGAAGGGACCCAGTTCCTCCGATGAATCCTTTCTATTAACAATGAATAACATGTCAAATATATACCACAAGGATCAGGGCTCCTGTGTCTCTGTGGGTTTCCTGGGCCCCATCGTTGGTGTCAACGCTGTTCAGAGACGCCGTCTCCACACAAACGTACATGTTCACGGCTAAATGCACCTTTAATATCTGTTCTTTTCTACTGAGTTCAGTTGTTGTAATTAGTGGCTTATTATTCTCCTGCTAATGTTCCCCCAGGCCCCTCTCTGCAGGGCAGGACCAGGTTTCTGAACCGAGGTCCAGGGACTCAGCTGTCTGTGCAGAAGACCCAGCCTATCGTCCTGGACCAGGATCCGGATCAGGAGGTCGTCACCACAACCAAAACCGAGGTAGCTTTAAACTTTAATCAGAGAGAGGTCACAAGAGACGAGGGAGAGGGAGATGGACAGATGCATGAGACGTCCAGGTGTCACTGGAAGATCGTCATAAACCAACATGGCTGCACGCTCTGTGCTGGAGCTTGTTGCTGAGGAAGTTTTTCACTGGCGACAATCTGTCAGTTCAGTTCAGGATCACGTCCCTGTGGTCTCGTGTCGGCCGTAGAGGAGCTTATAAAGACGTATTCACAGGCACCTTCTGTGTAATGTAAATCATGTAGACTGTTTTGGACCTTTTTTTAAAATCATGTTCATTCTGAGTTCAACTCAGATCTCATGCAGAGTCTCACAGAAAGAACCTGCAACCATATTAATAATCGATTGATCATCTTAATCAGAGAGAAGCAGATGTCTGTTTGAGTCCGAGCTTCTGTTTCTGTCACAGGAGATTGAGACGCTTTGGAACGGATGTGTGGATACTGATAATGAGGATAATCATTAGCTGCATTAGTGTTATCAATGAAGCGGCATCACTTCTACTGTTTTAGGTTTGCTCTGATCAGAATCAAGTAAATTCTTTTCACACAGAAAAATCCAAGTGAACCTAAACGCATCACTATAAACCATGTGAGAGCGCTCCCTCCTCTGATTGGTCACATGTGTCCGTACAGCCGTGATGTTACACACTCGGGTGCAGCAGGTGGCGGCTTGCACCGTCCACGTAGGTTTGCAAGTCAACACAGGGAGAAGGTCCAGTGCTGCTGCTACTAGAACCAATACGGGTGCTCTGCCGCATCCCACAATGCAATGCAAAGCACAGTTACACACTGTCCAGCAGCACAGCCAGAAGCTGTAGGTGTTCTGTGGACTGCCCCACGCTCTGATGGGTGGAGGTTGTGGAGGAGCGTGTTGGAGTTTTAACTTCCAGTTAGTTTTGTCATCAGTCAGTAATAAGGTAGTAATTATAAAGTCATTATTCTGCATGTAACTCACACTACAGGCAGCAGGTTTAATCAGTTTGTCCTCTCAGTCGGCAGAGCCTGAGGAGGAGGAGGAGGAGGAGGAGGGGGAGCTGCTCATAGTTAAGGTGGAGGGGGCAATGGAGACGGGAACCACCGACCACGAGGTGCCAGCAGACGCCGCCGCCGCCACGTCGCTCCCCGCCGCATCGAGGGACGCCGGGCCGGCCAGACGCCGCAGCGAAACGGAGGTCAGTGGATCTGACGTAGACACCTTTGTTGTCGGCAGGACAACCGCAACTGACGGCAGCGGCGGTGACACTACCCGCAGTTTCCAGTTGGAGCTAACAGGAAGTGATGTCAGAGCAGGGGACTGCGAGCTGCCGAGCTCGGACGCTGACGGGACGCCGCGCGGGGACGAGGCTGTGTTAGACACATCCACGTCCTCCCTGTCAGAGGTGATAGTCATTGATGGAGGGGGGGCGTCAGACAAGGAGGGGGAGGAGTGTGAGTGGTCAGACGTAGCCCAGACAAACCAAAGAAGAAGAGACAGACGGGAAAAAACTACATCACCCATGATTCAGTGTGCTGGGCGGGAGTCCTCTGTGCAGGCAGGGACCAGTGATGGACACGGCGTGGCTCTGCACCGCCCTGCCAGCCACCACAAACCCGCCTCCAGCACCGTCCGCCTGGCTTTCTACCACGCCGTCACCATGGAGCGCCCGTACGGCTGCACCAGCTGCACCAAGCGCTTCTTCCTGGAGTCCGACCTGCAGAAGCACATGGCCAGGCACACCAGGGAGAAGCCCTACACCTGCCTGCTGTGCGGCAAGAGCTTCGTGTGCCAGAGCCAGCTGGACATCCACCGCAACGTGCACACCGGGGAGAGGCCCTTCAGCTGCTCCGTCTGCAACCGCCGCTTCTCCCATCCCAGCAACCTCAAGAGGCACCAGAAGATCCAGCACTGAACAGCGAGACCAGACCGCAGCCTCACAGCTGCTTCCAGGACTAGACGAGGAGTTTTGTACACAGCACAAACTGCTTTTTAACCTTGAGGCTTATTTTTTTAAAGACTTTTCAGAGCAACAAAGAAGCAGGACGACATGCAGAGCAGACTAAACTAGGGCTGGGTGCCAAACCCCGGTCTTGAACAGCCACCGGGCTGCATTATTAAAGACCGTAGTCTTGATAAGCTCCGACATCGGTTTTGCTCTTGGTATCGGAGAAATGAAGAAATAGAATTCCTACATAAACATTATCCTGCACCTTTTATCTCTCCAACTCCGTTTTAATTTGTTCTAATCAGCTGGCTCACTCGTTAGCTGCTTCCATCATCGTGTACCAAACAAAACACGCTTCAGTTATTGATTAAGACTTTTAAAAAACCTTTCTAGACGTCTTCTAGATGCAGTCTGAGGAGGTGTGATGTGTTTCTCCATTAAGAACAATCCCAAACGTAATATACATATACACATATAGTGGATATGTCCATTAATGTCTCGCACATATGCTTATAGATCATAATACTCAACAAACTGCATCCAAAAGACGTTAAAACCTGTTTTAAAAAAGTCTTAATAACATTTAGAATGAAACGGTTTTGTCTCTTAGAGAACCAGTAAGAGTAGCAGGACTGTTAATCCCTAACCAGACACATGATGCGGTGATCAGAAGTGATGTGTGCACGTAGTGAGCTTCAGGGACGCTGCAGCCCGAGAGAGAGCTGAGAACACGCTTCATGTTTTTACTTTCCAGCTCAGCAGCGCCCCCTCTGGACTGTTGCTGTAACATCACGTCAGCACGTCAACAAACCAAGTCAGACACACCTGTTTTATGATTTCATGTCCTTCCATGATCCATGATGAGGAAGTCAATAACAGAACATCAGCACCAACAATCAGATCAGTGTTTTAAAAGGTTTTATTGTGTGTGAGCAGAAAGTCATTTTTTAATCTTTGCTTCACTGAGATTAATGAAACGTAGATTATTATTTTTCATCTAACTTAATAAAGATTGTAATGAGACAGGTGAGTTTTCTCATCGTATCATCACATGTTCTGTGTTCTAATGAGAACCCCTGGGGTTTTGTTTCCTGGTCACGGTTGTGATGATACTTTATTCTGCATTTCTAAATAAAGCGTGCGCTCACTGTTTAAACATCTGTCACTTTTTGTAAATGCACGTTTGACCGTTTTAAATGCATCTTTTCAATCTGAGCTACGAGCTGACCAAAGAAGAACACGTTTGTACTCATGTATACAACATAGTGTAGTGTACATATGACAATAAATCATATTTTCAAAGAGTTTGATTGTATGGTGTCACAGTGGAAGCAGTTGTGGGATGATCTCTACAAAATGATTAGATTTATATCAAGCACCAACCCAGTGGCTCCTGTTTGAAGTAGTAATTCTGACTGTGTCAGAGCCTCGTGGGTCCTTTTTGTGTCGGCTAAACTCCTCCCTCCTCTTTCCAGGGCCACGGACGTCCGCAAAACACGAGCAGCCCTCAGAGCACGCAGGAAAAGATGGCTGAAGTGCAAGGTATCGCTCAGTTTTTCTGTCACATCATTTCCTGTGCTGGGAATACCATTCAGTCATGTCAGCCTGCACCAAGCGACGCCATACACCCAGTGGTGGAGGGCGAAGGTTTAATGCACATCAGCTGTTCTGTGATGCTTCAGATCCAAAGACACAACGAGATTTTCACCAACAACGTGTTGGTCCGTCGTTCCGTCCTTTAGGACTTCCTGTCCGTGCCTCAGCTCCAAGCTCATTGGTTCTCGCTTTTTAAAAAAACAGCTTCCAGAAGTGGAAGAAGTATTGAGATTAAGGCTTAAGAAGGATTCTCACCCCGTAAGAGGAGGCACAAACATTCAAAATGACCACATGTGGAGATGCATGGTTTTCACTGGCCAGTAACTAGTAACTGAAGCTGTCTGACGAACGTGGTGCAGTCAAAAGTACAAGTGCCTCATGTTTCTACTTGAGTAAATGTACTTTGTTACGGTCGTTTCCTCAAACAGCTGCTCACTGTAGTTTTTCTTGAACCAACTGGAGGAAATGGTGCAATTCCTTTCAGCGGCGGATGAATGCACAATTGGTGCTGCAGTGATTTGGGGAAGCAGGACTGTATATGTGTGTGTGTTTGTGCGTGTGCGTGTGCGTGTGCGTGTGCGTGTGTGTGTTCATAACATATCACCAGATGTCACCAGTCAGGAACAGATGTCAGGAACACACAGGTGCTCTTTGAAGCTGGTGAGACACCACATCTGTGTGTAAAGCCTCGTGCACTGTATTAGAAAGAAAACAGTAACTTTCTTTTCTAACTCTGTTGTCTTTGCTGTGGGCTCACCAGGTGGCACCTCAGAGACACACAGTCCCTCCCCGCCGCCGCTGGACTGGCAGGAGGGCAGCGAAACCGAAGCCATGAAGCGGCCATCTTGTTCCACATCCACGCCAGAAAGCGTAGCAGGAAACTCATCATTTAGCCAAACGAGGACAAACGCCGCCTCTGGTTTCCCCACAGTTTCTAAAAGGCCTCGGTGTGGCTCGGACCACGCCAGCCCAGCCTCCAAGCCCGACGTCGCCGTGATCCACTCGCTCCCCCGTGCGGCGGAGGACGGCGTCGGTGGAGGAGGCGGAGGTGACGGAGCTGAGGACGTGGCACTTCTCGCAGGTCACGGCGACACCAGTGCGAGGTCGCAGTATCGGCCGCTGCTGTGCATTCAGATCGATGAGCCGCGCGGTGAAGTGATGTTTGAAGGTAACGCAGCTTACAGTAATCACATGTCCACCTTTAACAACCCCCCTGTTGCCATGGGGACAGTGGACTCCCAGCAACAGCAAACCCAGCATTCCTGGTCTGGAGTCCGGCAGACGGACAACGCCCACTTCTCCAGTCAAAACCACCTTTACCAGACGTCCGGCAGTCAGAACCAGGAGTCTGGTTCAGCACAGTCCCAGCAGCAGCAGCCGCCCGGTCTTCCATACGCCTGCACCTTCTGTTCACGCCGCTACGCCCACCAGTGCCAGCTGCGCATCCACGAGCGCGTGCACACGGGGGAGAAGCCGTACCGGTGCGTCCAGTGCGGAAGGAGCTTTGGCCAGGTCTGCAGCCTCAAGCGCCACCAGATGGTCCACACGGGGGAGAGGCCGTTCCCCTGCCCCCACTGCGGGAAGCAGTTCTCCACCTCCACCAACCTGAAGGTCCACCAGAGCGTCCACACCGGGGAGAAGAGGTTCCACTGCTCCAAGTGTGGCAAGAACTTCTCCTTCCTCAGCAACCTCATCAGGCACCAGACTCTGCACAGCGCAGAGTAGAGGAGGTCACACAGGGACGGGATGGCTTCGCAAACCCCCTGTATGAACCCGAGAGGACCAGTGAACACCTTCCACCAACACCATGACCCTCCGAGGCTATGACATTAAACCGTTCGGGTGTTCACATTATTGTGTCCACCACCTGTGGCTAGATGAGATACGTCTGGTCTTCATTTTAACGCAATTGGGTCATTATGTCCTTAAACATTGTACCGACCCAGAAGTTAACTTCGCCCTGGTTCCCCCGACAAAAAGCCAACAGCAGTTTTCAGTTGGATTTTGGATCATTGCAGAAAATAAGCTTTGAAGAAAACACAAGTTTATGATTCAGCAAATATTTTATAATATTAAATGCAATCTCCAGAACTACACCACCACCACTAATCTCTCACGCTTCCCTCTGCTACAGAACATTTTGGGAAAGTTTGAGTTACAATAGTTTGCAAGAGCGTGAGTTTAAACCCAACAAGTCGGTAAAGACGAGTGGGCAGCAGGAGCAACCACAGATCCAGACTCCACAGCGCCGGAGGCAGAAACACCTGCAGAAATTCACAGTTTTATTGTTCTCTGTGTCTTCAATCTGTGATCAATGCAAATCAAATGAGGGGACATTGTTGCATTTATACATGGGACTCTCTCCTGAAAGGGACTTGGCTGTCTTTGGGTGCTCAGAGGACTCTTTAATTAATTCTGCCTCCATACATTCAAACTGCCCTATTGATGGGCATGGTACTGGGGGAAAAGTGTCTTACAGACTGGAGGACACCGCCTCCACCGCGCTTCAGAAACAGGTTGCATGAACTTGTTTCAGTTATTCATTTGGAGAAACTGTGATCTAATAACTCTAAATGTCACCGTCAATGGGAAGAACCTTGTCTGCAACATCTGGACAGCATATTTATATATACATATTTATTGAGTTTTATCTTTCTTTGTTTTGTTCTTTTATACTTTTATTTCTGATGGGTTGCATATGATAAACGTGTGTGTGTGTGTGTGTGTGTGTGTATAGGTTTAAGTTGGGTTTTGGGCATTGCTTTTTGTGTGGTTTATATGTTGTCAAAAATGTAAATAAAAAGAATATTAAAAAACAAAATAAAACAGCATTATGTTGTTCTTGTTTTTTTGTCCACTTGGAAGCAGCAGGAAACACTGTCATCTGATGTCACACTGAAATCATGTGTTCACAAACCCAGAACACATGTTTAAAATAAAATCTCTTTACACTCAGAAATACACACAAATACAAGAAAGCAGAGGTTCAGGTTTCATATTATTTCTGGCCGTTTGGAGAGATCTTTAGAAATAAACTAATAATAATAAGTAAAGAAATTTGAAAACAAGAAGCTGTTTATCTGGTGTGTACATTATTACAGGACTGGGACTCACGAACTGCAGTCCATTGCGTTTTAGTGTAACGAAGCTTCTCCAGTTTCTTTGAAGGGTTTTAACATTCGCTTTTACTCTGGTTATTACGGTAAACTTGCGGCACACCCGGAAGTAAACAGAAACAACAACATTTACATTGAGAAGAAGAAGAAGAAGCGTTTCTCTAAAGGCAGTCGGGGGGAAATGGCGATTATTGTCTCCTCTGTGACCACGTGAGGCTGATATTTCAAACAAACAACTCAACAGTGGCTTTGTGCGGAGCAGCGGTGCCGTACCACGACAGGATGGCGAGTTATGTGGATTTGCACGCTCAGCTGGCGTCCATCATGGAGGTGTTAGCTAACGCGGCGGTGGCGGAGATCTGTCAGCTGGTGGACGACGGCTTCGCCTCCCTGAGGCTGGAAGTATCCCGGAGCCAGAGGGAGAACCTGGCCCTGAAGAGCCGGCTGCGGCTGATGGAGGTCCGTTCAGGAGAGCCAGCCCACGGGGAGCTGGTGGTGTCCTGCACCGGCGAAGGTTTGCGGCTCCATCCCAACATCACACACCAGGTTGCACTGAAACATTTAACATTTTAACAGCATAACATGAACCTTTTTATTATTTTTATTATCAACAAAGCGTTAAATGAACAAAAAGAAAAGTTTTAAGAAAATGAAACTTACTTAATTAATTATTTTCATTATTCTAGTGCAATATAAGAACAATAAATAACTATAACTATAAATATTAGGAAATCAACGAGTGTATATTAATTCATGTGACAAAATACATTTAAATTAAATTAAAACGAATTAAAATGTAGATTTTGACTAAACTGCCCTGTATTATGTCATTTTGCCATGACTGGACTCGAGGGGTGTAGTTTAAAAAGTTTGCCTTGCTTTGAACAGATCCTCACTTTGGGGAAGTGGATCCTGCTGCTAACAAAAGGAAAGTCAAGTCACCCGTGGTGGAGAACACTGACGCTCAGCGCTCACAGGTCAGCTTGTCTTCTGTGCATCTTCCTCCTCATCAGCTCACAGAAATGTAAAAGTATATAAAGGGCCATCAGAACAAGTGTGCATGTAATCCTTCAAATTTAATGAATGAGAAACAAGAAAAAAGCGTCCGGGTGTTGCTTGGTGTTTCCTGTCTGTCAGCCGGTGACTGTGACGGAGCAGCCGGTGGAGCCAGAGGTGGTGGTGATAAAGAAGGAGAGGCTGGAGGAGGAGCTGACAGACTGCAGGGTGCTGGGAGACCATCAGACGGATCCTAACAGCAGCAGTATGTATGAAAGACCTGCAGACTCTACGGTTACAGGAGAGTAAGAATGGAAGCTTGGTATAAAACCTCTGTTCCTTCCCCAGCTGCACCTCCGTCTCCCCGTCTGGCTGCTGGGAGCGACCGTCCTCCGAGTGTCCCAGCAGGACCTGAAGTCCCGCAGCAGGAAGAGAAAGAGGGAATGTCGGAGGTCAGTAATCTGGGTCGGTACTCTAATCCAGCAGACCAGAGCAACAGAGCCGCACCAAGAGGTTCTGGTCCAAACAGAGCCGGGAATATGACAGACTTTACTAAGGAAGAGGACCAACATGTTGTGCGTCCCAGTGAGTCCAGTAAAGGTCCTGATGTAGAGACTGCGCTGCCACTGACTCACGCTGCAGTGATGGGGCTGTGTGCTGCTCCAGCAGACTGCAGGGGAGAGGCGGAGTCGACGGCAGTCAAAGTGGAGGCTGAAGCTTCCTGGTCCGAAGAGTTTAGGACTCAGGATCCTTTAGTTTCTGTCTGCAGAGCCGAGTGTCTGAGTAACAGCAGATTAACTGTCAGTCACCACGCAGCAGAGCTGGACACCAGCAGCCTGGACTCCTCCTTCGACGACCTGTTCTCGTCTCCAGAGGTGGCCAGGGCTCTGATGGCTCCTCACAAACACTCCACAGATGGCGTCCCCGGCCTGGAGGAGTCGCTGTCCTCCTCCTCTTTATCTTTCCTCAGCAGCTTTGGGAACTCGACTATTTCAGACTCTCTAACCGCCTCCTCCGTCAGCAACGCCTCCTCTGACTCCAGGAGCTTTCCCAGCGGCACGGAGCGAGTGCTCAGCTGCCAGCCGTGCGGCCGCCTCTTCTCCTCCTCCAGAGACCTGGTGGTGCACCAGCGCGCCCACGCCGGGGAGAGGATCTACCACTGCCACCTCTGCAAGAAGCCCTTCATCCACCCGCACCAGCTGAAAACCCACCAGCGGGTGCACACCGGGGAGAAACCGTTCAGCTGTGCTCAGTGCGGCAAGCGCTTCTCCCAGTCCAGCCACATCAAGAGACACATGAGCGTCCACACGGGGGAGAAGCGCTACAGCTGCAGCTTGTGCGGGAAGCGCTTCTCGCAGGCCTGCAGCCTCAAGGTGCACCAGGCCGTCCACACCGGGGAGAGACCCTACAGCTGCACCAGGTGCGGTAAGAGCTTCTCCGTGCTGGGAAACCTGGTCCGCCACCAGACCATCCACATCGGGAAGTGAGCACACAACAAACCAGGAGGGACTGAAGGGGGCTCGTTATTCTGTACTGAATGTTGTCATTTCTGCACCTTCTTGTTTCCAATAAAACATAAACCAGACTGCCTCCAGATGACTGTCCGCTCCTTTTCACTTCTGCCTGTGTGACTGAAATAGATTCTAATTATTAACAAAGTCAACAGACTGGGTGTCATTTCCAAAATCAGTAATGAACAATTCAAAAGACGGCAGTGATTTAGAAAACTTGGATTGACGAATATTAAATCTACCAAATAGAAATATCGCGATCGTGTCTCTATAATATAAAGTCACATTTTTAGCTTCTGACAAAAGAATCATCCAGGTTCCTCCAGAATGAATCATAAATGTTTTATTGTGACTTCTTTGTAAAAAATGGGAACTTTTCTCACTCATCATTAGAAGAATGAGTTCCACGCAGCTTCTCCAAGAGGAGATTTTTATTTAGCTGTTAAGAAAAAAAAGATGTATTGTATGTTTGTTGATATATTAAAAGCTTTAAATATCTTTTAAAGTAGGTTCTAATTGTTGCAACTTTTGACGCCTCAGAAGTTTTTTCTGCAGCAGCTGTAATACCCCACCTGGGAAAAGCATCTATATGCAACAGGAAAGGTTTTCAGTTGGACAAATTCCTCATAACTAAGCATTTGTGCATCCTGCTGTAAAAAATAAAAAGAAGCTATTTCTCAACTTTATTTCCAAAATGTGAACAACAGTAACAATGGACTGGGTGCTCAAGGAAGTGCACACATAATAGTCCATCCAGATAGAAGTAGAATAAATAAAAAAGTGAAAATAAACTGAATAATTAGTTGGTTTTCTGTCTATACCAACGTGGAAATGATTCCCCAAAAATGACAGAAGCAGGTTTAGTAACTGTACAACATGTGGCTGATGGATCAAATCTCAGACAATAAACCCACGTGATGGTAAACGTGGTATATTTATTTGTAGCATTAGTAGTTAGTAGTAACTATGTATAGTAATTACAGCCTAATAACGCTTTTAAATGTTGAAGATTGATCAAAAAGCTTCAGATGTTCAACATGAACTTGTGAATCATCTGCTCGAGACAGACACAGCTGAACAACAAACTGACGTCATCAAGGGGCGACTCTTGCACCTCAAAAGGAGACACAACAGTTGTTAAAGCACAATAAAGGATGCGGGCGGTGTGATTTGGACACGGTGGGTTGTTTGCATGTCACCGGTCGCACATCGGTGTGTGGATCTGTTCACGCGCGTGCACCGCAGCAGCCGCAGCCGCCGCCGCCGCCGCGCGCATCTGTCCGTGCGGGAACAGACACCCAGACCTGGCGATGATGGCGGACTGTGTTGGCTTTCAGGCGCAAATCGCATCGATTATAGAGATATTGGCCAATTCGGCGGTGGCGGAGATCTGCAAGCTGGTGGACGATGGCTACGCGGCGCTGCGCTCCCAGATGGACCAGGAGCGGCAGAAGAGCGAGAAGGAGAACGATGCCCTGCGGCAGAAAGTGCGAGAAATGGACGTGAAGATGCGGAGCTACGAGAGGAAGATGCGGAGACGGAGTCAGCGGGAGGAAATGCACGCCGTTCATTTTAGGCCACCCGAAGGTAAATAGACAGAAAACATGACGTGTGAGGGAGTCATGACACAGACGTGTCCTCATGCACCCAGCAATATGCTGGTGGGTTCAGCCTTTGATCAATCACACGCCAATGCACCACAGGGCAGGCTGGGGCATGATGACAGTTCTCCAGAGTTACACTGGGTCTGTGTTGCAGATACTTTGTCCATGTTGGAGGAAATGATCCACACGAGCTGCTGCTTCCACTGTCACTGCTTCTCTGCTGGATTAGCTGGCCTCAGTTTGCCTTGTGCTCTCTTGATTAAACACATTCATTTAGGAATATGTAATATATACACACAACACTGACATATTGAATGTCATAAAACTATTTTGACAAGGTGACCCTCTTTAAGAAAAACCCTCAAAACCAGGCAACAAAGCAGGACCCAAACAGGTGCAATACAACTGTGACATGCTTATATGTACATTAAAAATGGTTATTGGTATAAATGTGGTTTTGGGGACCAGCTAGTGGATGAAAATCCTAACATTAACCTGAGAAGTGAAAGTTATGCACCGTTAAGCAGCGGGGAGATTGTTGGGAAGCACTGAAGTAATCCGATATCGTTCCTATGTTGATGGTGGAGCCGACGTCTAACCTGTAGCTTTTTAAGAACTTTTAATCTACAGCATCAACCCCCCAATCACAGCACACCCCAGGTGCCCCAACCGCACACCCTGCACTCTCTATATTTACGCCCCTGTATATAAGACCTAATTAAAGACCTAATAAATTTCTAATTTTAGGTGGAAGAAGGAGGTCTTGGTGATTTCTTTAATGTGCCGATCAGAGGAGAGAGTAGCATCAAATGTGCCACCAAGATTCTGTTTAACTTTGAGAAGTTGTCGATACTGTTACTGGTGTGTATGTCGAGCTGGGCCAGTGACCAGCCTCTCAGTTTTATCAGGATTTCAGGAGCAAGAAATTACATCACATCCAGCGTTTCACAGAAGACAGCCAGGTTTCTAATTTTGTAATTTAAGAATGATCATCTGCCTTTACAGACACATACAGCAGAGTATCATCTGATAAGCAGTGGACGTTAATTCCATCACCGTGTATAATTTGGCCAAGAAGTGAAATATAAAGATAAAAGCAGAGGACCAAGAACAGTACCCTGAGGTACTCCATATTTCAGAAAATGCCGATGTAATATTGTTAAAGGAAACACAGTATTCTTTCAGATAAGTAAGACAGGTTAGAGACACCAAATAGATTTTCCAGTCCGTTAAGTTTGAGTGTAGAGTGATCTGTGGTGTCAACAGCCGAACTGAGATCCAGTAATAGAAGCACTCGGGTGGAATCCGAATATAGTAAGTGGAGTGAAAGCAGATTGAAAAGGTTGTGACTGTCTGAAGCGACAGGAGCTCATTCAGAAGGTAACAGACCATTTAGAAGAGGTAGGTTGTTTATGCTAAATAATGACGCACAACAGGAATACCTGTGGACCTGCTCACGGTTCTGTGCTATTTGTTTCAGGACCTGAAGACCATCAGCCTCTGGTGTCGCCTCTTCCTGCTGCCTCCGAACACTTCCATCGCATTTCAAAGGTAAATATTAATCAGGAGAATGTTTTTAAATACAGTAACAGAAACCTAAACCTCTGCAATGTAGTAATCACTCAAGTAGACCACACCGCTAAAACCACAGCAACACATCAAGTCAGAGGTGAACAACATGAATGGAAATGAAAGGAGTCCAGCTGCAGATGGCGGACCAGTGGTTTTCTAACATGGAGGTTCTTCCTGCTGCTTCCTTGCACAGTACGATGTGTGGTGGAGGTTTTTGCTAGCTGTATGTAACTGCTGCATGAACACGGTCACAGGTTTGATAAACGATACATGAACCTGATGAATTCAGCTGCTTCTCACTGTATCACAGCAGGAGGAAATCAAGCTGCTGCCGCTGGTGAAGCAGGAACAAGTGGAGAAGGACGACTGCAACCTGGACCTCAAGGTGGAGGTGAACATCAGGGCGGAGTGTGGCCTGTCTGCTGGTGAGTGTGGTGGTTTTCATATGGTTTCTGGGTTTAATACAAACAAAGCAGAATATGAAGATAAAGTAAAAGATCGCTGATGAAAAGTTTACACATTTATTTACCTGGTCTTTGGTTCTAACAGGCAAAAATGAATACAGAGGAGTTTTTTAAATTATCTTCTATATTAAAATTGAATTGAAACATTTTTGATTTTCTGGTGTCTTCTTGCGTCTGATGTATCCAAGATTTGTTCCCAAGCCGGGTTCATTTATAGTTTTATAGATATCCCTAAAATTCACACCCTCCCTTTCCATGTGGCTCTTTTTGAGGTTTTTCTGAATGATGATTCGAATGTCCCTCTTTTTCACCCGGTTTCTCTGTGCCTGTCCTTCAGCCCTGGAGCCCAGTGAGGACCCCCCCCCCAGTGATATTGTACTTGACACCAGTGTCACCGACAGCAACACCTCCTCCACCACCCAGTCCTCTTCCTCCCCCACTGACGCCACAATGGACCTAACCTGCAGGCCTCGAGCTAAACGTAAAGCCACCAAGACTCTGGGCAACAGTTTGACAGTCAGCAGCGGGGGGGTCCCGACCGAGGCCGACCGCAGGGACCTTGGAGGGAGCCTAATGGACGGGGTTCTAAAACCAGAGATCCAGACGGATGATACAACAGAAGATAAACTCCATCCCTCTCATCCGTCAGCCCCTGTAGCCTCAGACGAGCCCAGCCCCGAGCGCCTCAACAGCCTGGGCCTCGACCTGGCCTGGATGCAGGAGAGGGTCAGCCATCTTGGGGCAGCGTATGCAGTAGCACAGCTGGGTTTGGGGAACTCAGAAACTGGCCATCCCTCTGCCTCCTTCCCCTCACAGGGAGGAGGAGACAGCCTAGACGCCCCCCCGACCATGCTCTTCACAGGTGGCGCTCACGAAATGGCCGCTTTCGCCGCCTCCTTAGAAATGGCCGCTGCCGCTGCCGCTGTCGTAGCTGCACCACCTCAACCGCCTCCTCCGCCCCCTCCCCCCACAGCTCCTTCTGCCACCACTACCGGCCAGAGGCGGCCTTACAGGAGCGGCGCTGCTGCCGCCGCCGCTGCTGCTGCTGCTGCTGCTGCTGCTGCTAAAGACCCTGTGGTGTGCGCCGTGTGCGGGCGTGTCTTCCCCTGTGCAGCCTCCCTGGAGCTGCACCAACGGGTGCACACAGGGGAGAGACCCTACACCTGCCCCCACTGTGGAAAGGGCTTTGCCCAGCCCAACAACCTGCGGGTCCACCTCCTCATCCACACCGGGGAGAGGCGTTATCGGTGTACGCTGTGCGGGAAGAGTTTCATCTCGTCCAGCCACCTGAAGCGACACCGCACCGTGCACACGCAGGAGAAGCCCTACAGCTGCTCGCGCTGCGGACAGTCCTTCAGCCAAATGTGTAGCGTTCGCAGACATCGGCAGCAGTCCCAGTGTGGCCTGTGAGCCGAGCGGTGGATGAGCCGGCATCTGGAAGTGATCCTCGTACAGTTTGGACTCTGACGGGAGAATGATTGAAATCCCTTCATATGGGAATTCTAGCATCTTATGTAAGCACGAACAATTGAGAAGCAAGGCTGTATCCTGTGGTATCATGGCACGTAGAGTTGATATTTGTCCTAGATCATAGCAGTAATGTGTGAATTCTGTTTTTAGGTGGATTTCCCCAAAATCCCACTCAACCTTTTCTTACTCCTTGTTTCAAACTGAGAGAGGATCACAGAGTGGACTGTAAAAGAGTGCCTGTAACTCCTAATCCATTCATTTGTCATCAAATGCTCTTGTTTGTGACCATTTGACCATCTGGTTTCTTTAGCACACAAACTGGGCTGATCCAGGAGGAGACGGCGTACCTGTACTGTGCACTGAACAGGATGAACAGAACCATAGTTTGAGCACCCAACAGCTCTATAGTACCTAAAGAACGAGTTGACTAATACAATTGACTTAAAACTCAAAAATCATAAGATGTTAAGCACCTGTTAACAGAAAATCTATTCTTGCCTTATCCGACTGTGACTTCTAAACCCAGATCCACATTTGCAGACACTCGCTGTTTTAGGACTGCTGGCACTACAAGAGTACATGTCTTACACTGCAAAGTGTCCATACAATAATAGTAGAGTTCAGATTGAAGCGTTTCTATTTTTCGACTGGAAACGGGGGGGAACCTGCTAGCTTAGTTAGCCGAGCTCAGTCTAAAGGGAAACAGCTACACATTCACAACAACTTCAAAGCCGTCTTACTGGCGTGTTGCACAGTCGCCATACAGGATGTAGTAAAGCATCATTAGCTGAACAACGACTTTGTAAAAACAGCCCTATCATCTCAAATGTTAGGTACTCTTTAAAAAAGAAACGCCTGTCTCTGTGGAGATCCTTTTCATGATCTTGTCAGACACTTCGAGTGACAATCTGAGCCCGTCTGAGGCAAAACGAGCACTTTTAATGGACAGACTTCACAGGTGCAGTTGCCCCAAAGGATTCGTCCGCAGCTGCCGGCTGAGGCGATTGACTGGACCAATTCTAAAACTTTTGTTAAGTCCTAGTGATTTAGACCCCAAAACTTTTGGAGTTTCCCTTTAAAGACAGAAAGTCTTTACTGCCAATGAACCCAACCTGAGATGTACTGGTGACTATAATAATAATTATTATAGTAATCTTTATAGTCCACGTTACAAAGTGCTTTACAAGGACAGCAAAATAAAACATTCAATTCATAAAATCAAGAAAGCAGATACCACTGCACCGTCCACCTTCTGACACTTCCAACAATGTACATTTCTCCACTGCGAGACAATTAAAGGAGTTCTGATTCTGATTCTGAAAGAAAAGACAGTTCAAAGAAAACTTTCCACTTTTTAAAAAAGAATCACTGACTCAGCCGACCTGACTTCCTCGGGCAGAGCCTCGGGGCCCCGACTGCAAACGCTCCCCTTTAGTTTTCAGCCGGGCCTCTGGGACAGACAATAGACCTCTGCCCAAGGATAGAAGAAGTACGTACCTGTAACGGGTCAGAGATATAGTGATGGCCATGAAGAGCCTTAAAAATAAAATGGGTAAAATCTTAAAATCTGTTCGAAAACATAGTGGGAGCCAGTGTAAAGAAGCTAAAACAGGAGTGATGTGGTCACGTGTCTTGGTTGCGGTGAAGTCGATTGATGGTTTTTGGTTCAGACAGGTTAAAAGGCTGCTGCAGTAATCCAGGCGGGATGAGATGACCGCATGTGTAATGGTCTCTTTATCTTTAAAAGTTAAGATTTATATATATTTAGATATTTTTTAAATAGTTCTAACATGATAAAAACATGATTGTTTGCGGCTCCTAACTTCAATTACGATCAAACCAGACGCCCACATTTCCTGCAACAGGATCGATGGGATCCAAAAGGGAACCAGCAGCTTCAGAAGTAGTTTCGCCACCAAATGACGAGGATCTCTGTGTTCTTGCTAAGATGCAACATAAAAATGAGACGGCTTTGGAGTTGTTGGTAGTCGTTTGTACGATGGAGCTAGCTAACAGGCTAACTGCTGTACGCTCACACGTGATATAAAATCCATCTTCTTTAGTCAATTCTGCAAAATGTCAGACTCTTCCTTTCACGCACTTTAAATGTTCCCATAACTGTGTGTTAAAGCTATGGGCAAAATCTGGAGGCAGTGCTGATACACATGTAGTTGTCATGATATGTTTATGTTACTTATATTGTGACAGTAGCGTTAATGAGAGGCTGAATTCTGGAGGCGGCCTAGTGTTGAATAGTAAATGTTGGCTGATTGTGTTGGTGACCACGTCTGTCACACTGATTGTCAGTATATTTATTTCCTCCTCGTTTCTCACGAACAGAGGGGAAGATGTCATGTGCTGTCGTGCAGAAGGTTGACCTCCAGCTTCGTTGCCAGAATCGGGCCGTGAAATCAGAATATTTTATTTTTTTAAGTACAAAGCTCAATCGACACACAGGCCTGCCATGTTTTAACCCCCTCTTCCTAGGTTGAAGGTGTAACAGTCTTTTTAATGTCAATCATTATTCGTTCCCAATTCAATATCAAAGAACAAAGGACTGTAAAAAGTTGTAAAGTAAAACCGTATATATCAGAGAGTCGTGTTTGTATGTGTAGGTGTTTGGATGTAATTGGCACTAGCTGTAGGTCGCACAGCTAAAACTAATATCTTGCCTTTTAGTATTCTTCCATGACATGTTCCAGTGTTTTCAAATGTATGGGTATCATTAAACATGTAAAAGGTTTGCAATGAACTCGGCTGTGCTGTGGGCATCATTTCTGTGGCCTAAACGTTGAGGTGAAGAACATGTACCGCAGATAATAGTGCGAAATGTACATTAACAGCAGCAGATCTCAGCGTTTTGCTGCAGTGACAAAATACAAAAATACAGACCTGATTATCACAAATGCACAAAACTATAAATGATAAATGAAGAGTGTGTCTGAGAGCTGTGTAGAGCTCTCTGCTGTTATCTGTTTGTAGCAGCTGATTTTAATATTTGATGAGTGCATCAGTCGCTGAGCTCAAAAGCTCTTTACTTAGGTCACTTTTTGGGACATTACATAGACTTCCATTCATTTCCTGGAGACTTACCCTAACCATAACTAAATCTTAACCACTGATCTGAAAAGCCGACACAGTGATTTGGCTTTTAGTGTGAAATGTGTCCCTGAAGGTAGCCTAAATCAGCCTAACACACGATTCACACACTCAGTTTGACTGGAAACATGTTTTCATTGTACCACATATTAATCTGTGAACTCTTGAAGTAGTACTTGTCTTGAAATCCGTAACAGTTTACGAGTGAATGGAAAACTTTAGTGACATTCGATAAGTGGGGTCACTTTTTTGGGGTAAATTGTCTACAAACAATCATAATAAAGATCTAAATGATGGACAACTTTCAGATGTGTTTGTTTTTAGTTCAGTTGACTATTTCCACATCGAACATGATCATTTGGAGTGGTGTTAGTGTCCTGATGGGTGGAGTCATTGTCTTGTAGCTCTGTTTTGGGTCTCCACCAACTCCTAACAGCAATATCAGTGTCTTTAGCTGCTAGCTGCTCCACTGTGTTCACCAGATAGTCTCTTCCTGTGTCTGTGCAGTGGCAACAAGCTTGATGAGAGCCATGAAACTCAAAACTGTAAAGTTGTGCTGAAAGATGCTAAAATCTTTTGCGTGCTGAGGGTGATTTCTCTGTGGGTTTATCACAACGTGCAACTTCTTTCACATACATTTGACCCATTGTTAATGTATAAAGATTGTGGTTTTGAGGCCACATCGGCGGCTTGCAGAGGGCCCAGGATTTACGTGTGCACGCCTACCCTGACGAAGAGGGCGAGTAAAGGCTCACACTGAAGGTTTGTGTACATATATTTCCTTATATATTGTTTCAGATTGTTCCATCACCTATGAAGAAGTACTGTTTGGCTGTTTTATTTACCCTTCAACCATTCAAACCAGTACTGTGTCATCAATTTGATTGTGTAATTTGCAAAATTACATATTTATAAATTCATAAACCACATTTCTTCTATACATTTCCCCAATTATATATTATTAAAAAAGGAAAACTATCAAAACCCTAAATATGTGTACTCTGTGTAACATTTCACATTATGAGCTGTTTTATGATCTCTCTGTTTATGGTCTCTCTGTTATTTGCTAAAAATAATTTTAAAAAAGCTCGCTGAAATACGTATTTAACATGTCACGTGTAAAAACTATTGAAACTATTGTTTTTTTTTATTAAATACAACAAACAGGTGGCCGATATTAACGCATAACTAAATTCATCTGAAGAAATACTCAAGTACTTACGGTAATGTTAGTGGGAGCGGAAATGACGTTGTGTGGGCGGGGCTTGTACGCAGAGGAGGACGAGCTACGTTAGCTTAGCCGTCTTTTACCTGCTCAACGCTTAAACGCTTACAATTTTCACCGTTTCTGGCTGTGATGGTTTGACCAGACCTCCAACACATCACATCCTAACCCGGCAGGAGGAGTTGGACGGTATTTTCAAAGCGAGCCACCGACTGTAGGAGCGATGTCCGGCCGACTGGCCTTCCAGACCCAGCTGGCTTCCATCATGGAGGTCCTGGCTAACGCGGCGGTGGCGGAGATCTGTAAGCTGGTGGACGACGACTACGCGGTGGTGAGTTTACAGATGTCGCAGTGCCAGAGAGAAAACAAAGCCCTGAAGAGGAAGCTGCATCTGCTGGAGCTGAAGATGGCGCGGGGAAACGCCGAGAGGAGGCTCCGGGACAGCGCCATGAACAGCTGCCGACCGAGGGTGCAGATCAACGCCGTCGACAGGCTCCGGGAGTCCTCGCCGTCCGTCGGTGAGACGACAGTAACAGAGCAGAGCAGTTCATGTCAGGCTTAAAACTGTTGGTTTGTGTGTGGAGCAGCTTTTAAAGTGTGACAAGAGGAAGAATCTAACACATTTGCTGAGTCAAAATACTGAAAGTTATAATACAAAGGCCCGAAGTCAGCGGTCACGTGAGGTTTGGGTAAAAGCAGCTACTTTAGATTGGATTAAACGGTTTGCTTGTATAATCCTCACTGCACACAGTTCATATATAACATATATAATATGTTTAGTGCTTCAGTGCTCCACCCTCTGTCGGGAACATGTTCCTACCCGCCCGTCCCTTTTTCTATAATCACCACACAGTCTCTGACCTCACAAAGCAGGATGTCAGCTGTAATACCACGACCCTCCTTCATCTGTTCAACATCTGTGGGGTCGTTTCCCCACATTGTCATTCCCAAACTGGCAACACGTTTAACAACACCCTCTCCAGCATAGGTTCATGCCCCGGCTCTGTCTCATAATCAAGTTGTGTACATGACTGTATATAAAGACAAAGATGGCCGACGCGTCTCCACTTCCTCCCAGTAGGTCCCGCCCGAACCAACCATGAGCACACCACAAGTTAATCATGTTGCCACGCCCACTTTTTATAACATCAAATAACTTAATTAAGACTTAAACGCATCAGTAAAATGACCCCTTGAGCAAGCGTCATTGTAAACATAAGAACTAAATAAAACGACAGAAACCACATGTGAGAGAGCTTTATTTTGGCTCATGTCCCGTCGCTGACATGAGCTGTACCACAGCCAATCACCCTTCACTTTTGAGGCGCTGTCACGTCGCCCATCTTTGCATCAAGCCCCCACAAAGCTTTGAAGCCAATTTAACATCGTGGCCAAACCGTGTGATTACAACTTCCTGGTCCGTCACGTGATGTCTCACAGACTTACATTGTGAAAGAGACGCCTGCACAGCAGCTGATCTGTTTTCAGGTCCAACAACCAGCCAGTACGAACACTTACACTGTGTGTGTGTGTGTGTGTGTGTGTGTGTGTGTGTGTGTGTGTCAGCACTCTGCAGTACAGTGTGAGGACCCTGATGAATGATGGTTTTGTCCCGTTGATTTCTGCACTGTAACATCAGCGTTCAACACCTGGACCCTGTTTGTGCTCTTGTTAGTTGTATTTTGTATCCGCCCAAACGTCCCACACCTTTACACAACAAAAACAAAACTATTCATCCCGGCAGCGGCTGCAAATCAGCCATAAGTTTGTAGAAACCTGTCAGTGTTTCTGAGCAGATGTTGTCCCTGTGTTTGTGCAGACGGTGTGTTTGAGCGACAGATGGGCGTGGCCTTGTGGTCCGGCAGAGCAGCTGCAGTGCCCGGCGATGCAACCAGCGAGCCCATGCATTCGGACAGCATCCAGAGTAAGGTGAGTACGCCGGGGGGGGCGGGGGCGGGGTGCCTTGAGTGGAAACGGTTGGATGTTGGAAGTCGGAGCTGGACGGGACGCCACACAGAAAGTTAACCCTGACGTAGTCTGTCCGCAGCAGAGGGTGGTGTTTGTACCGTATCTGCATGAATGTGTGTGTGTGTGTGTGTGACACACCTGCCTTGTTGTGCAGTCTCCAGATGTGGAGCTGCTGGAGCCGGAGCCCGTGCTGGTGAAGGAGGAGAAGGTGGAGGCAAACATGTTAGGAGCTGGAGAAACGCTGGAAGACGTGCCGCTAATAGGAGATGATGGTGAGTTCAGACTCGTACTGATTATTATTCTAGTGCTTTTAGAAATGATGAATTCACCATGTGAGCGATTTAGAGCTGCAACAAGAAGTGGATTAGTTGATCAAAAGAAAATTAACCTGCAACAATGTGATAATTGATTAATCGTTTGTCAGTTTTCAAGCAAAAATGTCCAAAATCTTCTTAAATAAGAAGATTTTCTGACAGTAAATTAAGAGACTTTGGGTTTTAGACAAAAGAAGCAGTTTGAAGACGTCACTTTTGGGATCTGGGAAATTGTAACGAGCATTTTTTGACATTTTATGCACTAAACAAAATATTCAGCAGATTAATTCTTTGCTGATTTTAATTATTTTAATTATTTTTTTTGGCTTTCTGTTGTTAAATGGCTTTCTGCGTATCCTTTGCTGATGCGCTGTCTGTTAAAGCACTTTGTAAACTATATAAAAGTTATTATCATTAAGCCATAATGATTCATTAATGATTAAAGCAGATTTAACTCCATGTGAGGCCGGACTTTATATTGTGTAAGAAATGTGGTCTGTGTGCAAAGTATTTTCTACTGAGTTTCTTGTGCCTCCTTTGCCCCACGTTGTCTCTGTGAAGGACTGGTGGAGTGTGTCCCCTGTGGACCTGCAGGACAGAGACCCAGCCTCGAACAGCAGGACACCCGGTCGCAGCCGCAGGTCCAGAGCAGCAGGACGAGGCGGAGCGGCGGCAGCAGAGGAGTGGAGGTCAGTGACTCCTCTCCTCTCCTTAACTGTGAACTCAGTGCTTCTGTTGAGGGCAGAGACTCGCTGCAGGGAACCGTAAACCCACCCCAGTATATCGATGACGGCAGCAGTGACTCGCAGTTTGACGTGTTGTGCGACGACAATAAAAGCGCGACGTCGTTGGCTGAGAGTTATTTTGGCGAGCAGTCGGGGGTTGACGTGGAGTTACGGACGCCGTCTGTTCCGTCCTGGATGGCGGCGGCGGATTTCCCATCGACCTCTACCGGTGTCAACGGCTGGCCTCGGTACGGCTCCGGTTTCTCCCTGTCCCAGCCCCTCGCTGACGGCAGCAGAGTGCCACATCGAGCCGGCACCAAGGAAAGACTGTTTGTCTGCAGCTACTGTGGCAAGGCCTTCAACCGGCCCAAGAAGGTGGAGATCCACCAACGCGTCCACACGGGGGAGAAGCCCTTCAGCTGCTCCACGTGTGGGAAGATGTTCTCTGAGGCCGGGAACCTGAGGAAACACCAGAGGGTTCACACCGGAGAGAAACCGTACAGCTGTGGGCTGTGTGGCCGGGGCTTCGCCTGGATAAGAAACCTGAAAACACACCAGCAGAAGAGCCACCCGGAGATTTATACTGAAGAGCAAACCTGTGAAAAGACCTGAACTGTCTCCGTACCTGACGTGTAATCATCCGGCGAAGACTCAACGCTGGCAGCTGAACTTTTCACACAGCTGTTAACAAGAAACGTGTTTTAAATGTGGATTTCTGCCTCTGGTGTGGCTGTGAAGCATGTCTCTCTGCTGAGTTCAGGTTGAGATGTGAGGCTGCAGAATCAGTGACGTCTTGGATGTCAACGTCTCTTTAACAAAAGCTTTTTATTATTATTGTTTTTGGTCTTTATTATTGTCTCATTGCTTCCTAAATGGTTAAAACCTCTTTCAGCCATAAATTAAATATTATTATTATTATTATTATAACAAATCTTATGTACAGACTCAAACCAACTATGTTTTAGTCCGCCTCTCTGTCCTGTCTGACTTCCTGTCTGTGGCTCTCAGCTCCAAGCCCATTGGTTCCTACAATGGAACAAGTCCTGACAGCTTAAATCTAAATATATAGTTTCATGTTTAGAAACACTACTTTCCTCAAACAGCTGCTCACTGTTTTTAACAAACAGGAGGAAATTGTGCATTTGTTGGGGACTATTTTCAGCTGCGGATGAACCCACACTTGGTGTTCTAGTGATTCGGGGCAGCAGGACGGTGTGTGTGTAAGTGTGTGTGTGTGTGTGTGTGTGTGCGCGCACAGTACGTGTTAGTCGATACGTTCACTGTTTGAGTCTCAACATGAGATCTGATGGCGGTGAGATAAAGATGGAGTATCACCAGACTCAGCACTACCTTGATCTTCCTAAAGGGCGTTTACTTGTACTTGTTGACTAAAGTAAACCGCACTGCTGGTTCTGCAGTCAGCTACTGTAAAGACCCAGGACCTTACAGTTACTGTATTGTGTGCAGGCATCCACGAGACCCTATCAGCTGTTTACGTCACATTCACATTACAGACACGGTGCCGTTTAGTTTAGCGTGAGAATATTTTGCCTCAATGTGTTGTGTTGCATAAAGATTAGCCAGCGCAGTCGAAAAGTTAAAGACAAAGACATACTGGCCATACTGGAACAACTGGATCCACTTCCGTCATATGTAGGACATTTTAAAATGTGGTTTGTCGGAGATCTGTGTTGTTTTTATGGGTTGTATAATAAGTACTGTGTTGGGATTCAGTCACTTACTGTGTCTGAAGACAGCGAATGTGTGAGAGCAGGAGTGGATTGTCTAAATGTAACACGTCGTGTGTTTTATAGAGGAAATATTTCACATTTTGTATGCAACATTTCATTCATGGAATAAAATCTGCTTCTCAAACCACTGGAAAGTCTTATTTCATGCAGTCTTACAGTAAATCAAACTTTGTATGTATAAAGCATCATCTGCAGTTTGCCAGAAACACCCAGAGGTCAGTATGCATCGGCCCAGTCTACCTCGCCTACTGTGTCCCACAATGCAAAGCGCTGGTGGTGGGTTGCCATGAACTGACGTTTCACCTTCAAACTTCCACCTCAGCGTTCCACCAACATCTGTTTCTGAACAAATGTGAGGTGAGAAAGAAGCTCATCAGATCTACAAGTCGAGCACTAGCCTGTTAGCATAAAACAAGATTTTGCCTTTAGCTGCACTATTGTTTACTTGTGCTTTCCAACACCAGCCACGCCTGGCCTCGCAGACTGCGAAATAAACAGTTTCATACTGCACACGAGTACAACTCTTTTGTTTAGGAAAGAGCAACAGTCTGCAGTGGAGCCGTGTTTCACCGGTCACGAGCAAACGCACCATTTTTATAGCATCAAATAACTAAATAAAACCAAACATCAGCGTGATAAGAACGAAAAGGACAGAAACCGTCTTTGGGAACGTTGTGTTAGCCTGTGTGCTAATATGGAGGGGGCGGGGTTAATGATCTATACTGCGGATAGAAGTGTCACTAAGCTAGAAAACATTTTAGCATCTCTCAGCTCATTGTTTTGAACAACAACCTTAGTGTTTTGATTGAGTCTCGTGGCTCTCATCCAGCTTGTTTCCAGCAGCTGTTTCCAGTGAAGTCGCTCTCATCAAGCTTCCTCAGCAGCCGACGTGAAGCATTAACCGTCGTAGCTGCACATAATGATGGTGATAGTGACTTATTAGCTCCAGTTGCTAGTTGCAGTTGCTACATTGCTAGTTTTGATGAAACGGCAAAACTGATTGGCTGTTGAAACAGGTGACGTGCTGTTAACGAAGAAAAAAATACAGGTTGTTCCCAAGTTTTGTACATTTTCACAGTTTCTGAATGACCTCAACCAGGTCTGTGTCTTTTCTCTGCTGCGGTTTGTGGGTACGCACAGGCCGACGCGTCTCTGTCAATGTGTAATGATCTGTAATCTGTAATATCAGCTCTACTTTGGATCAATCTCCACTCAAGCAAAGCTCATAAAACCTTGTGGTGTCTCTTCTGTTCTCTTCCGTTCTTTATCATCGGTGTTGTTGTTGTAAACATCCTCTCTTTATTGTGTGTGCAGAAGCAAGAGGAGCCAGATGTGCTGCTGGTGAAGGTGGAGGAGGTGGAGCCGGTGACGGGGGCTCAGAGCCAGACAGGCCTCAGCATACAGGAGGGTGAGTGGACACATCCACCTTTCATTTGAATCAGGCATTATTGATTAGCATGCTTCTCTGACGTCACCCATACGGCACAAACTACACATGCCTGTATGGTTGTTATTCACTAAGAATTGATACATTTCAAAATAAAATGCCCACTTCCTGTACAGTAACAAATCAGATCAAACACTGGAACAGTATCAGTGTTAAGACACCACTTCCTCACGGTCTCAGTTGTATTTATACATCTCAAACCGCAGTGGAACTCAGGATCTCTCTCTTTGTATCCAGGCTTGGTGGAGTCGAGCACCGACGACTACAGAGCAGTTCTTCCATTTGATGAAACCACACAAACTTCCACCAATCAGCTGTCTGACCTGCAGGAGTCTGGGCGGGGCTTCTCAGAGGTCAGCTATGGCCGTTCTTCGCTGTGGACTAACGGGGGGGGTAGTTATTGTCACGACGACAGCCTCCCGGGGCCGTCCTCACACTGCGCCCCCCTCTCGTACCTGCCCGCCACACTCATTGGAGCCGAGCCTGGCAGCTCTGGGAGGGGATTGGCTGCTGAAAGCTCCAGAGGCTTCACCACCTCTGTGTCCTTTCAGCAGCAGCCTCCGGTTATCGATCTGTCAGAGGAGTCCGGCCCCGTTCAGGTGTTGGCTCAGATACAGGAGGGGGTCCAACAGTTCCTGGAACCAGGTCAGGGTCAGGGTCAGGGTCAGGGTCAGGGCGGTTACAGCAGCGCTGATATGCAGCAGAAAATCCCCAGAAAAAGGGCTTGCATCTGTAGGTTCTGCTGTAAAGGGTTCAGCTCGCCAGCAAATTTAGAATCGCACCTCAGGACTCACACGGGAGAGAGGCCGTACGGCTGCAGCATCTGTGGCAAGAAATTCTCCCAGTTCTGGAACCTGAAGATCCACAGGAACATCCACACCGGGGAGAGACCGTACCAGTGCTCGCTCTGCCCCGAGAGGTTCTCCGACCCCAGCAACCTGAAAAAACACCAAAAGAGGCACCACCCACAGGCGTAGGCAATGCTCTATTTGTCAGGGACGGGCTTTGTTATAAAAAACCTAAAGCGACGTAAATAACAAGCCCCGTGTTTCCAAATCAAATCACTACAGCGAGATAATGACCACATGTCGCTGACGGTCCTGGAGCCAAAATACGTTGACGCCCCGGACGTCAGTCAAAACTCTGTAGACATTTAAAGGACAGACATCTTTTTACATTGCTAACAACAAAAATATCTCTATTTATCCAGATGACTCATAGAAAAAACGCTCTTTAAATAGTGGCCGAGTATCAAACACTAAGCAGGGGTGGAATGACCTTCACTATACTGTCCATCATCCAGCACTAGTTCCATCACAGCGTCAACAGTCACCACTTTATCAAAGAAATACTGGATTTGAACACTTCCTGCACACATTTCAAATTAAAAGCATAACATGAAGACAACATTAGACCTTTCAGACTTATCTGTGCAGGAGGCGTCGAACCTCGAGAGGCCTTAAGCTGCTCGAAGGCTTTTAATGTCAAACATCTTTGAAGGAAAAGGTGGGTGTCATCGTCAGTAACTTAACAATTTACTAAAAAACGATGTCAAAGTGGAAGTGATTGGAAATAAATATTAGAAATAATAAAGCCCCGTCTCTGCCGTCGCCTGGATCCTCTCTGCAGCAGAGAGAAAGAAAGGGCTCGGACAATATTTGAGAATTTACAGCATTTTAAGACTGACGGTATTTGAACTGTTTGAAGTCAGAATGCACTGAGTGCGTTTTCTTAAACATATTTTTATCATGTTCTTCCAGTGAAAATGCATTTAATTTGCTCTTAATAAGCGGATCCAATAGATATTTTTTCTTTGTTTTATTTACAAGAATACTTCTCTTCTTGAGGAATGTGTCCTTTTAAAGTGTGACTATTATATAAATCACAAGACATTGTAGCATCAACATATGCTGTAACTGTAACAGTAGCTTTTTCTATTGTGTCACAATTTTGTAAACCCTGCTCCATGTCCACAGTTTGCAATTGTAAATCATTAAATCTTTTTTCTAAAAACTCAACATGTGAATGTGTTTTCATTCTAAATCATACATTACAAAATTGTGACACAATATTATCATTAAATCTATAACTCGTACAGGTACATGTGACCAAATGGACAGAAATATTTACAGTACTCAGTTAGAACAAGTGTTCCAGCCACGCTAGCAGTTTCCCCCTGCTTCTAGTCTTTATGCTAAGCTAAGGTAAACTGCCCAGCTCCAGTGTTTTTCTTGACGTCCAGAAAGAGTCACACTCCTGCAGCGCAACAACAGTTCTTTACTCCCATGAGGCCTAATTGTACGATGCTACATTAATGCTATACTGATGCTACGTTAATGCTATACTGATGCTATGTTAATGCTACATTAAAACACTACAGTAATACTACATGACATTTGCATGTGCACATACTTGAGTGCCCTGACAGAGGACGGACTTTGCCGACCAGCCTTCTCCCTGGACTTCCCTGCCTCTACACTGCCCTCTCATTATGTCTGGTGCGGATGTGTCTGTTCATCTCTGCGTCTTTCTCTTGAAGTTGTATGAAGTTATGAAGTTTCTTGACATCATCAAACTTTTCAAAGTGAAAAAAGTTCCACTACTCCAACTCTGTGCGTAACGCGCAAACATGAGCGTGGGATCTATTTTCTCATCTAACTCTGCAAGAGAGTGAACAAGCGTATTTCTCTTTGTCTAGATGTCCTTCCAGTCCTTCCCCTGATGAGATTCAAGTCATTAACACCTAATCTAAATGCACCTCTCTTCTGCCCCCCCACCAGTCTGCAGCACCTCAGTCGACCCCTGTGACACCACAAGACCCCAGCAGTATAGTGGCAGTCCAGATAAGGGGCCCGGACACCAACACACCAGCCAAGCCCAACACTCAACAACAGCAGCGACCCAGTAACAGCAACCCTCTGAGCTCTGAATACTCTCTGTTTGAACTGGAGACCTTCTTCACTCGCTGGGCCCCCGATAATGACTCTGAGTCGTCCCCTGGTGGCCCTTCATGTTCTTTCCCCACTGATGACTCGGCAGCAATCAGCGCTGATGACCAGGATGGAGTGATCATCGTAGAGACTGAACCACAACCTCAACGTGTGCATCAGCCACCACGAGGCTCAGTCTCCTCAGCAGGGAGGAGGAGTGGAGCCGGCTGTGCTGCGTCACAAGGTAAGACATCGCTTGTTGTTGTGGCTTTGCAGAAATAATCCCGCCAGGCACCAAAAACTGCTGCTATAATACGAATAAAGATCAGATAATTCAGGATTTTGAAGGATGGGCAAGAAACAGATTGATTGGTTCAGTGGACAAACACCTTTTCAAAAAGACCTCATAAAACGTGTTATTTTTATTTACTGGTGTACCAACCTATGTCCATAGTGAGGCCTCAAAGCTCTCAGATCAATCAAAAGTCCATGATCAATCGTTACACCTACAGGCAGCAGGTGATGTGAGTGATGAGAGCAGCTGGTTGTGGAGATTACGCTTCACTATGTGAAGTTTCAGTCATGCCAAGAGGATGACCCTTGTTTTTTCTGCTCCCCGCCCCGTCAGCAAAGACTTCTGAGTCCATACCTGTGAGGATGCAGGCTCCATCTTCCCAGCCTCCGTGGAACAGACCACCAGCCGTGATACGAAGTGCACAGCTGCTGCAGCAGCCTCGCAACAGCATCAGGACCTCTCAGCAACAACACAGCGTCCCGTCTGCAGAGACCACAGCTGGTGTCAGGAACACTCACAGTGCTGGGATCAGCTCAACCAGCAGGACTCTGAGCTCCACAGGGGCTGCACACTCACTTGTATCTGTCAGGGGATCCACAGCAGCGCTGGCCATCACTGACGTGGCCATCGCTGCACAGCATCGAGCCAGCCTTCTCGCTCGTCACAATAAAAGCCAGGCCGCCAGCTTTGTGCCCAGCGAGCGTCGCAGGAAGAGCTACGTGTGCCGAGCCTGCGGCAAGGCTTTCTCCGGCCTGTCCAACCTGGAGGCCCACGAGAGGGTCCACACGGGGGAGAAACCTTTCCGCTGCGACACCTGCGGGAAACGCTTCTCAGAGGCCGGGAACCTAAAGAAGCACCAGAGGGTTCACACCGGGGAGAAGCCCTTCAGCTGCAGCCAGTGTGGAAAGAGGTTCGCTTGGATCTGCAACCTGAGGACGCACCAGCAGTCTACCACAGGCTGTGGACCCCCGCCCAGGGGAGGGCTAGGACTGGGCTGATCACACGCAGTGGGCTGTGGCGGACAGGACTGTTAATGCTTGTAGTATTTTACTCACACACAGAGGCACATTGACATCTCTTTAACAGTAGTATGGCAGCAATACAAAGAGTCAAACACCGTATTTTCGAGTGTTTTTCACACTTTAGCTCATTAGCTACAAACCATGTGTACTTTGTTACCAAAGTAGGTTTTGTTTTAGAGTTTTGAAGTACAGATTGATTTGATAGTCAGCCCTGCGACACCATGCTACAACAACAAAGTCACAAAAGAAATGATGTGACACTGGTGGCTGCCAGGATGTTTGGAAAAGCACATTCAACCTTCCAACAGACTGGTATGCTTTTTAAGAAACTGTTGACTCAATGGGCTAAAACGTGGTCTGGTCTTTCTCTGACTTGTGCTCCAGGTGCTACACCATTAAATAAAAAGTAATCCTACTGCACATGTTTTTATAACAGAGGCGATACGACTGTTCAGCACGTTTCTGTAGAGGATTTAATGGAAAGAACAAATGTTCCACATGTATGCGGACTGTGAGGATAAAGAGCTTTAATGGTGCCAGCCCAAGCCAAAATCTTGAATCTTGAATATTAAAATGACTGAAAACAAGCGTCCAGACTTCATTGTAATGTGTTTTCATTGCTGTATGTATGTATCAGTCTAGTTGTTACAGTTCTGGTAGTTTCGGTGTAAAACTAAATATGCCAGGAAGTAGCTTTAAGACTTCACGGGAAATGTGGTCTTACTTTTGAGAGACACCAGCTCTAATAATTTAACAGTTATACTGTTTATAGTAGTTACATTATATGGTCACGTTTAATCTGAAGGAGACGTCTGCGTCAAGTATTTTAGGATCTGTTAATATGTACAATAAACATTTCTTAGTCCTCATCCCTGTTAGTTGACTTCTTGTCTTCTATCGTTAATGGTCACAACATAATGACATGATGTGGAAGCTATCCATAAAAAGCCTGTTACGGCGTCGCGGGAATAAAAATGCGTGCATTTACACTTAATTACGTTTCATATGTAATGAAACTGAAGTTGATTAAAAGGAAAAGATGTCTCATAGCAGAGGATGGTTTCGATCCATCGACCTCTGGGTTATGGGCCCAGCACGCTTCCGCTGCGCCACTCTGCTGCAGACCGAGAGAGCTGCGCACCGGGATGTTTTTTTACCAGGACTTCGTCATAACTATCTGTCATTTGTTAAAAATATCTTCGCGGGTTTAACACTGCACAGTGACACGTAGAGTCGGAGCGTGTCTTTCTAATAAGTTTCCTGCAGGCCCGGTCGCCACACGACATTTAGTTTCACCTTTACGCCACTAGAGGGTTTGACGAGCTCACTTCTTTGTAGGTGGAAAGCACACGAACAACATTGTCCAGTAAAAATCAGATGTCACTGCAGTTTGGGTGAAAATGTTAAACGATGTGTGTTTGTTTATTATAACAATGTTAGACACATTTGCATGAATTTAATGACATTTACAGCAAATCCACACACACAATGTGTAAAGCAGCCATTATTCACACAGACCGCTTCTTCTTTAAACACTGATATGAAATCAGAAAGAGACAACGGACAAAATGACATATAACATTCAGGTTTTAGAGTTCAACATATAATTTCTAAATATAAAGTCATGATTGAACTTATTGACACTGCATGGTATTCTGGTATTCAACTCGCACTTCAGTGAGGCTAAATAACTTGTAATTTGTTAAACAGAAGCAATTAAATATCAATTCATTTGTTTTCAGGCCCATTGATGTGTGTAACCAAAACACTTCAACAAGTGCTTCTGTGGTGGACTGAAAAGAGACTGAATGGACTGAATAAAGACTGGATGGATGGACTGAATAAAGACAAGAAGGACTGAATAAAGACAAGAAGGACTGAATAAAGACTAGAAGGACTGAATAAAGACTGGATGGATGGACTGAATAAAGACAAGAAGGACTGAATAAAGACTAGAAGGACTGAATAAAGACTGGATGGATGGACTGAATAAAGACAAGAAGGACTGAATCCTGCTGCCCCCGTGTTCCTGCTCGACCGCCGGTGTTGCTATTACTGTTGTACTGTACTGCTTTATGTTCTCCTTCCTCCTGCTCTCTCTCTCCTGCCCCCCCCTCCCCCCTCCCCCCCTTTTCTTTCAACCCAACCGGTCGAAAATTGAATTGAATTGAATATTATTGGATATTCTACATTGAACATCAAATTAAAGCACAAAATTGTACTTGTAGTTACATTCACATTTGAAACCACATAAGAACCTGACTGATGTATTCATCAGCATGCTCAATGAATACACATTGCTCAGTAAACATTATACATTTATGAATTATGAGTTATGCATTATTCAACCACTTCTTCTCCAAGTCAAACAATGGGCAAAATACTTTTATATTTCTGGAGCGTTTTAGGAAACAAAAGAAAGTGCTACTTGTTAATAACATGTATGCTTTGCTCTGCACAATCACAACTCAATATATCTATACCTATCTATATAAATCTATATATATATATAAAAATATCAATGACCTATTCATACTTGTAGCACCAGTTAACTGACGGCATGTTGCCAAGCTGTCACTCCAATCAAAACTGGCCAATAGAAACGTCTTTCAGCGTAGGTCCCGCCCACGGAATAAAGCGGAACCGGAAGCGCAACTTTTGGATTTGCAAGCAAAACTTTTAGATTCACAAGCAAAACTTTAGGGTTTGAAAGCAAAACTTTAGGGTTTGCAAGCAAAAGTGTGGAAAGTTTCTCTCTCGAACCCTTTTTTTGAATGCTTTAAAAAGAAACAAAATTCTCTATGGCAGAAAGACACAAGAAATGTACATATTATTATGGGATATTTTGCATATGTTTGACAGCAGATGGTGTTAATTTGTCATTAGGTTTTTTTTATTTCCCCTAGGCCTACCCTCTTTTAGTTCATCATTTCATCAACTGTATACCTTATTAAGGGTTCCCAAAAAGGTACACCGAGGAGCTGTCTTATTACACACGACCTTAAAATGAATATGGATAGGACCAGGGGAGATAGTGTTTGAACATGACTATAAATCAAAGGCAATGTCAAAGATATGAAAATATATCATAAGTTCAGAGAGACCAGTTGGTGCTTTCTTAAATAGAAGTATTAAAAGGCTGCCAGTGAGCCTGTGAAGTCTTCTTTGGTGATCTTTCGGTTGATCACTTCCTTTGACAGGGAAGCCCAGAGGACGCTACGCCCACTGCGTGTGTCTTTTTTGCCTGCGCGAAGAACACAGACACCGCAAGAGGCAAAACACACGGTCGCAAAACATGGCGAGGTTAAGCGAGCATGGGATTCGTCTGAGTTCAGTATGCATTTCAAGTTTTCTCATATATCCGAGCGGGATGTGTATTCTGTGTAATATTTACATACAAAATGACTTCTGCTGCAGAGGCAGAAGAACGGCAGCGACAAGTGAAACGAGCTCACTGACTTATTTGTGTTTCTTTTCTAGATGAGTCCTTCCTTCCTGAACAGCAACTCTACAAGTCATACCTGGCCCTTCAGCGCGGTGGCGGAGTTGATAGGTAGGTCTCGCGACGGAGGATTACATTAGAACTTGACAAAGTCCCGTGCACCTGCAGCCGTGGTGCGCTGTCGAGCTACTTGCTGCAACTTTTCACTGTTTCATTTCATGCACTCTGTCGCACGCACAGCGGACTGTCTGTTGAACAGGCATTTGTGTTGGTGTTGCTAAAATGGACCGAATGGACTTCCTCTTTCACACCCTCAACGAGTTTATAACTGCTGCACGGCACGCAGTGGCTGTTCACGCTGTGTGTGTGTGTGTGTGTGTGTGTGTGTGTCTATAGTAATACATAGCCTATGTTGTTAAGTAATAAAAAAGGATTTATGTTATGTTACGTTATGTTTTCTCCTCGCGATGTTAATAATACTCCTAAAATTCTATTCTAATAACTTGCAAACAGTTTTAAAGTAATTGTATATGGAATCGCCATGACTGTGTCGTATAGAGCTCTGTTTTTATTTTTATTTTTAAGAGGACAGTTTCAACTTTATTAGACGTACAGCATATGAATCAGTCGATGATTTGTCCCTCCACGTGACACAATGCGTCTGTTTCTGTGCTGTCAACATTGTCATTCCTCCACTCTGTGCTCTTTCATTGGTCCAAACGGGCAAAACGACGCCTGTTGGCTGCTGAGTTTTAGCAGAAACAGCATGCACTCTTAGTGTTGGTGGCCACATCACTGCTTTCTCTGCTCACATGAGGCAAAAAGTGGGCCACATGGGCGCAGAGTTAAGGATGTTACACCTGGAGTTTAAAGGTTAGCATTAAAAAATAATGTTTATAAAGGGAGTGCCTGTGGTTCTCTTAATATTGTCAGAGAACACATTTTGACATGTTACTGTAAGAAAAGCACAGATGTACATAACAAAATTACCAATCGCTGAATTCCATTTTGCTGCTACAGTTTCAGGGTCCTAGTGTGCATGTTGGCTCACTGTCACTTTGTCAGGCTTTCTGGGACTGACATTTCTTTATTAGTTTGTCCACCTTGGTATACTAAAGGTGCTATCCAAATATAGTTTGATTGAAAAATCAGGGTTTTATACAACCAATGTTTAATTTTCATCCCTCTTATTGATAATAATAACATTGTACTCACCAACTAAATTGGGGATATTGGCGAATGCCATCACATTGCTAAAAGAAGTCCAATGGGGCAAGAAGCATGAGCAGTCAGACAATCATACAATCAAACCTGCAGGTGTGCAAACAACAAAGCAAAGGCAAATATTCATCTTATATTTTCACTAGTGGTGTCAATTGGTTAAGAAATTGAATCGAGTTAATCACAATAATAGGCTGTGATTAATCATGATTAATCACGTTTAAAATACTTGTATTTTTGGGGGGGAGATAAAACAGCTTACTGATGTCCAGTGGTCTCCGGTCAGTGCAATACATGTAGCTTGTGCCAGCTGCTACACTTTCTTTGCCTTTTCACTGCCATACAACCCATAAATTCTTGTGACAATAGTACCCCTCGAAGGTGGCTTGTATGATGGGTCGCATGAGGCGATCTGGATAATGCCTTGAAGCCCCTTGTCTTCAACAATGTTGATGGGCCTGAAGTCCAACGCGATCCATTTAGCGATTGCATTGGTTCGCTTAGTTGTTGTCGCTTTGTTCACAGACTCACCCTGGCTGCACTCTGCCAGTGTAGTTTGACGTACACGGCTTGATGCTGTCTCAGTGCTAGCATCTTTGCTAACATCGACAAAGATGTGCTTTGCCCGTCTCTTCTCTTCAGTTATTGTGTTATCTGCGTTCACCGCTGCTTTTAGTAATTCAGTCGGGCAAAAGTTTGTGCTGGAATTATCGGAGGAAGTTTGGATCAAACTTGGTAATACAATTAATTAGCTTTTAAAAAATTAATCGCGTTAATATTTCCAGATTAATCTCAAGCGTTAATGTGTTAACGTTGACAGCCCTAATTTTCACACTTACAATACTAGGTCTGACTAGCTGATCTACACTGCAATACAAAAACAATGCTGTTTCTTTATTCATCAAATGGTGAGAATATACTTTTTGCCTCTGACATGCAGCTTTAGCTTCAGTCTTTTAGCACACTGTAAGATATGTACACATTCAAGTTCTTAACTTAACTTTTTTAGGGTTCCCATTTTAAAATAAGTCAGCTTGAAACATTAAGTTAGTCGGAGACAGTTTTCAACCAATTTATGGAGCTAACGTTAGCTTAGTTTGCTAGCTATTAGCTAGCTAACTACAACTGATCAAATTGACCAGTAACACTCCTTTTTGGCGGCAAAATTGACAGCCACTGGAGAGAAATGTGAAGCTTGCTTTTGTCTACCTCTGTCTTGAATCAAGGACCCTTTGTTGAAAACATTTTCATTCATCATTTTGAGTTTAAACTGATAAAAGTAAATAGATGGTAAAAAGGTAACAGGAAAGGTAGGCTACGCTAACACAGCACTCCCGAAGATAAATGATTAATAAGGCTGAACAGGGAAACAGCAACTTGAGATTAGCTCCAACTGAAGGTGGAGGAATTATTTGTAAGGATTTTAAGTTTATTTTATGTGTTAATTAATTTAGCTAGCAAACTTTGTGTTGTAATTATTAGCCAATTCATTTTAACAGAGATATGGTCCAACAGATTTTTTAGTTTTTTTTAGAAAAACAATCATCACAGTTCTCAAAAAGCAGATTCATGCTTGAATGCTTAGGTGCACATCTTCCTTCCTATTTCTTGTCAGAAACACTGAATCAATGGTAATCATTGAAGTACCACTGGGGACAAAATTTCCCTTCTCTCCAACCCCACAGTCTCTTTGACTCGCGTTCCCTGTTGTTAATTAATTTCTTAATCTCATGTTCTAGACAACGCATCCGATCCCGGTGTGTCCGCTAAGCAGATCTGGATAGATGTAGTTGATGAAGCCAGTCACCTCTGTCTAACTTTCACTGATAATGGCAGCGGCATGACCCCCAATAAACTGCACAAGATGCTCAGGTAAAACACGCATGCATATCCACAAGAAGTTGACATATAAATGAAAAACACAAAAAGATTTAATAGCTTGTTGCATCAGATAATCATACACACTTATAGTGTTCCTCTCTTCTGTATGTAAACCACAAAGAGTGACTCACCAACCTTTTTTAGACTACTTTTGTATTTGGTGTCTCCTTCTTTTACCACACACACTGACACACACATTTTCCCACAAAGACCCACATGACACATTGTCCTTCAAATTCACACATGTAACTTCACACATATAGGCTACATAGAAATTTGTGCATTTTCATTTTTTTTTCTGACATTTGTTGGTCTAAATGAGTATTGATAAATGTTGACAGTTTATTCCACAATGGAAATAGTTAGTTATATCTTTATAATTATAAATAGTTATATCTATCATATTTAAACTCGCACACCTCCTCATTTCCTCACTCTCCCCTTCACCCTTGTGTCCAGCTTTGGTTTTACAGAAAAGGGTTCGGGTAAGGGCGGTCAGCAGGCCATCGGCGTGTACGGGAATGGTTTCAAGTCTGGCTCCATGCGTCTGGGCCGCGACGCCCTCATCTTCACCAAGAATGGTGGTTGTCAGACTGTGGGAATGCTGTCTCAGACCTACCTGGAAAACATCAAGGCCCAGGCTGTCATTGTCCCCATTGTGCCTTTCAACCAACAAACCAATATCCTTCATGAAACAATAAGGCGTGTGAAGGCGCATGTGGGTTTGTTTGTTGTTGAGCATCAGCATATCTGGAAACCAGAGTGTCACAGTGAAACTTACTTAAATGCAAATAGGCAGACCCAGTTGAAGGCCGTGTGAACAGTAACACAGTGAATCAGTATTGTGTATTAACAGTATTATAAAGAGCCATAAAACGCTGTATTAACACAGATTTGTTGAGAATATGTTTGTTTATGTCCTGACCTTAACTCAGTGTTACAGTCTCTGGTGGTGACCGAGGACTCCGAGGCCAGCCTGGCAGCCATTCTCCAACACTCCATCATCACGTCCCAAGAGAAGATACATGCACACTTTGACTCCATTCCCTCCAAAAAAGGCACCAAGATTTTAATCTGGAACATCCGCAGGTCCGAATCATGCATTTGCTCTTGCTTAATTTAGGTTGAAAGTTAATGATAAGAGATGTGTAGCTTATCTTAGTAATAAGACTGAAAGCAGGGGGAACTAGATAGCCTGGCTCTGTCCAAAGGTGAAAAAATGGTTTTATCTCTCAAATTGTAATTTTTACTCTTTGGTTTTTGTAGCTAGTAAACAATCAACATATAACATATTAATTAGGGAGGTTTAGAGGTGATGGCAGAATTTGTTACCTTTGTACAGAGCCAGGCTAACTGTTTCCCCCTGCTTCGAGTCTTTATACTAAGCTAACCATCTTTTTGTTCACACAAATATTCTTGGTTTGCGTGAGACTGATGAGTATGCAAACACAGACTCAAACAGAGACGGCAAATCAGCACGAACACATTCATTTGTTTAAGCATTCTTTTAGACAAATCCATGCAAAACAACCAACGTTCAAAGACAAACCCTTACATCATCATCGTCATTACCATCATATGAAGAGTAGAGAACATTTAAAAATCAAAGATTTGAATTCCCTTTTACCTCTCTTTCTTTAACAACGTTTTCTAGACTCAAATTGCTGCTAAGAGAAACAATTCAGGTTGTTAAGGAGACTTACTTTCACTTCCTCTTTAAGTCGGAGTCTCCACTGTGATCATTATCGTCCAATACTAAGTACAGCAGTTATCAAGATTAGACAGTGCAAATGAAATCATGCTGTAAGGCGACATGCTCATATTGGTTTGAACACTGGGGCCCATTAAATGCGTTTAAAAATTCATTTGTGCTTTAAAAGTGGATAATCTACCAGATCTTATTTTTGCTCCTCCTAAAAAACACAAACAGAGCAGTGATGTAAAGTGTGTATTTACCTGTTTTAACAACTGCTCCCTTTGATGTTACCCTGAAGGGCCAAAGACGGCAAGCCAGAGATTGACTTTGACACCGATATGAGTGACTTCCGTTTGCCCGATATTCAGATCGAGGAGCTGAGGAAGGGTCTGAGGAACAGTGGATCCCTGAGAGCCGAACAGAACATCCCAGACATGCACTACAGTCTCAGGGTGAGGGGAGAAAACATATGACACCCGTGTGATCACTACAAACAAATAGGAAAATGGATGTATTATCATTGATAGTATTTATACAGCAGAGAGGTTGTCACTGTTTGTCCCTTCTTCTTTCTTAACAGAGGAGGATATGAGGTTGTTGGATGTTCCACCTGCTATTGCAAGAATCTCTTACAGCTTTAGCTCAAAACAGCACCCTCTTACTGTTTACTGTCCTAAGAGTGTATAATAGATAAGAATGATTATTTAATAGTCATCCGAGGTAGTTCAGTTTCATTGTCAAATCACACAAACAATTGACACCACAAAGTCCATTCAGTAACTTTTTCTGTGGCTTTCGGTCATATCACAGAATCTTCATCAGCAGATGGAGTGTGCCCAGTTGTCATGGAACTGTAGATGTTTATATTTCTATTTTTATGAGCACTTCTCACCCATGTTGGCTTAACAAGTTGGGATTGAAAGTTCATGCGTGACCTTGGAAACAGCAGTTGACAGTAATACTACCACAAGATCTGTTTAATAGCTGTTCTGGATCTTTCAATTGTAACACAGGATCTTCATTAGCAGATGGAGATGCATACATTGTTCAAGAGGATGTTGTCTCACTCAATATAGCCTATTTTATGCATGTAATGCAGCTGAAAATGTTTATTGAAAACATATCTTTGCAGCCCTATGGAAACAACATATCTCCCAAATGTCTCATATTTCATGAGTTAAGAAAAATAGCCCCATTTTCACTAATATGACAATGGAAATGTCAGATAATCTGGTGGATTTTAAATTATTTATTTATAAAAAATAAAAAAAATGTCACACTTAATCCTTAAATTTACCTGAAAAAGTCAAAATCACCCAACCTGAAGATACATGCTTTTCATTGCACTGCGTTGATGTTTGGACTTGTTAGGACCCTTGAGAGTCGTTCTGCATTATTGCAGGGTTAATGATTAGGGTTGGAGTAGAGTTCAGGGTCAGAGAGGTTTGGGTAAACCCCTACAGTACATAGCAAATATATGTGTGTGTGTGTGTGTGTGTGTGTGTGTGAGTTTAATGCCCAAACCCTAGTGCCCCTTCACTACCTGAGGCGTACCTGTGGTTTTGTTGTAACACTGCCCCAGTTTATTTTTAAAGCCACATTTTGTGTGTGGTTTGTGCATACCATCTCTGTTTTGACAATCTTAGAATCATTACGAAATTCTTAGACGTATACTTGTTGTTTACTTGTGTTTTTCAAGAGAGGTTTAAAAGCTGACATATCAAAATAAAGAGTGTTAACCGGTGATGTCAGACCAGTTGGTGTTTTACATTTAAAAAGTCTTACGTCTTACACTCTCTCTGTCTGTTTCTCTGTTTGTCTCAGGCCTACCTCAGCATCTTGTATCTAAAGCCGAGGACACAGATTATACTCAGGGGGAAGAAGAATCTGGCTAAGCTTGTGTCGAAGAGGCTGACACACATTGAGCATGACGTGTACAAACCCCACTTCAGTGTATCCCTACATTATTTGTGGGTTTGCTTAGACTTGTGTTGCTGGTATCTGACAGGCCAAAAATGTGTACGGTATTTAACAGATGTTTGAGAGGGAAATGAAGACAAGCCCAGCTGCTCCACTACATGTGGTTTTCATATCGATTTAGAAAGCGTTTCACTTTTATATTTGTTGTTGTCTCATTCCCTCTCAATAACTGTAAATGGACATTTTACTTAATGCACAGTTCAATTTTCTCCATTGTGCTGTTTAAATAATTGGCCTCCTTTCATTTAGAATTGATGGCAGTTTCAATAATTGCAGGAAATATTTATTTATCATTTATTTGCATTCATGTAATACTGATTTGTATCAACCATTAAATGTAAAATGTGGCTTTTGCTTCTGCCCACCAATATATTTGCATAACCTGATATTATTCTGAAACCTGCCAATGTCCAGTGCTGTTAACCTTGACTGGTGTCTGTCAGAAAGAGAAGGTGAAGGTGACCTTTGGGCTGAGCCCAAAAAACAAAGACCACTATGGCATCATGATGTACCACAAGAACCGACTCATTAAAGCCTACGAGAAAGTGGGCTGCCAGCTAAAGGTAGAGCAAAAGAACATTACTGTATGTCTTCATGCATGACAAGTTCAGTGTTCCCCTCCAAAGTTTGTATTAATGGATACCTGCCTTATGCTTACATCTCCCTTCCCAATATCCTACAGACCTCTGGCCAAAGGGCAGGAGTCGGGGTCATCGGTATCATCGAGTGTAACTTCCTTAAACCTGCTCACAACAAGCAAGACTTTGAATACACCAAAGAATACAGGTACAGCACACACGTACAAAACAAAGTCAGACACACAAGACATTTTGTGCTAATATGAGCTACGGAGTTAACCAGCAGTTTAGGGTCATGCTTGACAAACAGCAGATGATAGCAGAAAATAATGCTCCATACTGAATTTGCAAAGTTATGACTCGTGCAGCTCGTCCTGGAAGTGCTTTCAATTTCCACAAATGTGACCCCAAATGTGAGTCTATCAAAGCTTTACGATTGATCACACCTCAAATGCATCACCGTATCTTTACAGTTACACACACCAGTGAAACAGACCTGGCATGAAATATATGGCTTATACACTCTAGATATTAAGAAAAACAGAAATACTGTATTTCTCTTTCTTTCCTTCTCCCAAGACTCACCCTCGGCGCTTTGGGCATAAAACTCAACGACTACTGGAAAGAGGTGACAGAGAAGAAGGCCAGAGAGCGAGAGTTTCAGGCTCTAGAGAGGGATGAAAATGAAGACGAGCATGACGATATCGAGTGAGTGTCGAAGTGCCTTCATAACTTGTTCACCCAGTCTATCTGGTCCATCTCTGTACTAAATCTTTACCCAAACTGACGAAACCACTGGGAGAGTAGACCAAGCATTTTATAGATAATGAAGGAAGAAATCCAGGGAGATGCAGGTCAGTTGATTACCCTGTCGTGTAGGAAGTTGTCAATTCAATTGAAAGTAAAAATGGGTATTTCTTTCCCCCAAAGTTTTGAAACCAGAGAATTGAGACGCTGCTTCTGGAACTGCTCTTTTCAGTAGCAAAGAAAAGAAAACATGCTGAGGCAAGAGCCCTTATAACTAACTGAGCGTAATATATGTGTACTGAACTAGAAACAGAACGTTTTTTTCTCTTGTGTGTAGCATTTGACCAGACACGTTCATGTACACAAATGTAGACTGAGAATAATTCTAACTTCCCCTTTAATGCCAGCTTCTGTTTACTGACAGTTCACATGCATGTATGTCTGTATTTACAGGGTTCCCATGTGGTTACAGTGTGAAGAGTGCCTGAAGTGGCGAAGCGTCCCTGGAAGTCATTACACTGTGGTCCCTGAAAGCTGGACCTGCAGCCAGAACCCCAATCCACGTTGCAGGTGTGCATTTCTATAATAAATAAGTGATCATCTGCTTAATTGATTTGTAAGATGCAAAACCTCACTACTGAGAGTAGTTTTACTTTAAGCTTAAAGTAGTGAGGTCAGACTCAATAATAATCTACATGCACCTTAACAGACAGAGGAGGCCAGTGTGTATGTGTGTCTGAGTGTGTGCGTGTGCATGTACTGTATGTGTGTTGGCTGTAACAGGAAGATCTTATCTTCATCTTTAGCAGTAGTTTAGTTGCTAAGCAAGATCTCTTTGTCTTTCAGAAGCTGCTCATCACCAGAGGAAGCAGAAGACAGCGAGGGGCTGTTAACACCCAGCTACCAGAAAACCCACAAGAAGCAGTAAATTCCCATTTCTCTAGACCTCTCCAACTCTGTGTGTGTGTGTGTGTGTGTGTGTGTGTGTGTACAAGAATGTAAATGAACAGAAATTTCAAGCTGCTGCTCTTCCTGCATGCCTGTGTGTATGTGGGTTCACATGCCATTTTTGTGGTTACCATCTGTCAGTTTCATGCTCTTATTTCCGGTGGTTTTTCCACGTGACTGTGTTTCTGTATGACAAGCAGTGAAAAACCTAATTTCGTTATACTCTGCCTGACAATGGTCAACAGCTCTTCAAAACATGGTCACATGTTATTCATAAGAATAATATTCAATGGATTTTATTAGTCACTTTGACTATTTTAATTCAAAAACCTTTTTAACATTTAAGTTGAAGCTTGTTTGTAGCTACAATCATCAAATTAGCTTACTAGCTTATATTGCTTCGGTTTATCTGGCAGAAGTTAGCTAATGCTAATAAAAGTACAGAATAACTTACAAGCTGAATTTTAAGGTATAAAAGGTTATTAGAGACAAAACAGTCAATCAGAAACGACCTACTCCAGTTTTCTGATTGGTTGTGATCGTGGCGCACTGTAAGCTTTCTCAGATCCATGGTTTGGGAGAACAAAGTGCAGGAGAGAGGGTAAATGAGTAAAACGGAATAAGTGAGGTTGTTATTGTGCTCTTATTTCAATAACAGCAGATACACAAACACATTTTTAAGCACAGAATATATTTTTGTTTGCTCAAATTAGATTATTCACATGATAATTATGATATTATGATAACTCTCTTTCATTTTTCCCCACAGAGAGCTTCCCAAAAGCAGAAAACGAGAAAGATCATTGGAGGTTTGTTAAAAGTTAGAATCTTTAGGCAACTTTCCTATTTAGGGTACCAGTGCACTGATTTTCTGTACCACTTCTGGATATATTGTGTATACTGTAAGTGTTCTTGGTTGTTCCTTGTTGTTCCAGGAACCGGAACATCAAATCCTCTCACGCAGTTCATCAGAGCAGAGTCAGCGCACATTCCAGTCCATACACACACCTGATCACATAAGAACATCAGATCGACAGCACACAGAGGAAAATCCACTAGAACAAGATGAGAAAAACATAGATAACCTGGCAGATTATGATACAGACGCACACCCAGATGATGATGATGCACATACACAAAGTACAGTCACAGCTGAAGTAACACACACACAACAGAAGCCCGTTGGAAGAGACTCAGTCATTAAAGATAAAACACCAGTCACAGATGGACATGTGCAAGTGGAAAACGAGGCAAATGAACACAGGTTTGAAGATGAAGAGAGAGACAAGGACACAAACATGGAGCCGATGGAAAGGGAGGAGGAGAACACAGACACAATAAGGTGGGCTATGCTGCATGCGTGCAGTATGCATGTTTGTTAATTAATTTCAGTGCCAAATAAAAAACTTGCAGAGACTTCATGATAACGTTGTGTTGTCAGTGTGTGGTAAAACATTTTGGAGCGAGAACAGCTTTGACGTGCGTCCGATAAAGAACATCCTGGCCACTGAGATTTAAGAGATTGATATTGACAGTCACACAGATAGATTGTTGGTTTTAGACATTTCCTTTTAACTTTGTCAATGTTTGTTTATCATTAGTCTTCGGAGTTCTGCCTCCACAGACAATTAAAAGAATCAAATTCCTTGCTGAAAAAAAGACGATGGGCTAGTTCATTAGAGCTGGCCATTAAAGGAATAACTCACATTGCTAAGAACATGCTGTTAATTGCTGGGTCTGACAGTAAACACAATACAGGAAAAATGCTGTTTTAATACCATAGCACTGTCATCTTTACAATTATATAGTTATAGTATAAGATTATAAATGTATTGCCACTGATTCCTACAGACAGATTAAGTGTTTATTGTTATTTGTTTAATAAGTAAGTTATTTTCATATTTCAAAAAAGAATCTCCTATAGTGTCAGTAAGTCGTGGGCGAGGAGCATATTTGCATAATTTTCAGCCAGATGTTGTCAGAACTCTTTGTTTTCAACTGCATTGTCACACAATAATAACATAACTTTGACTTTCTCTGTAGCCACAAAAGGAAATCGGGATCATTTTTTTACTGTGTGAAAAAGAAGCCATGTCATTGGGAGGAGCAACTGGAGGACTCAGAAAACTTGGCAGAAGAGATGAATCCTGAGAAACAAATGAAGATACCCAAGACACTGTGCTTGGAGAAGACCAAGCTGGTCAGTGGCAGCCGAGCAGATAAACCAGGTGACACGGCACAGCGAGCCCTCACCGGTCTCACCTGGACCCACTCGCTCCCATCCACCCAGACTGTGATGGTGTCTCCACTGAGTCGAACAGAAGGGCCACGAAGAAGAACGCTGTCTCCAGAAGGGAGTGACCGGAAGGCTAACTTGCAGAAGCTGGCTGGATTGGAGAAAGAAGCCCAGAAGCTGCGGAGCCTCCTAGGTCTGGCCACCAAAAAGACTTCTCAAGGCACGATGACCACTGCATCCACAGCCAGCAGAGAGGTCGGCTGCCAGACGGACGTAGCTGAGGTCAGCAGAGTTTATACCCAATATTTTAGGTTCATTATGATGACGATGGTAAATTAAATCCTATTTATTCTCTTTAAGGCAGTTTAGCCACTTGGTAAATTGCTGTGTACTCTTTTAATTATTTTCGTTGATGCATTGTAATATTGTCAAGGCCAGAAATATACCCATAAATAGCCTACTTGGCAAAACAATAACAAAACAATGCTTTATAGTTAAACACACAAAAAACGGCATCAGGTCCTATGCTCATTTCATTTCACTATAAGGGAAATGGTACTGAATTTAGCTGTTAAACTAAAACCCAAGTAATAAGATATATATGCCACAAAATGATGTGGTGTCAAGCTGCTGTACAGTTGTTTATAAAATGAATTGGAAGAGATGGAAAAGCTGATTAAAACAGAGCTCAGAGTGCTCTGTTTGGTTTGTTAAAATCAATGCTAAGCTTTAAATGCTTGTTTATCTCCATTACAAGTTGTGCAGGGATCCGTGTCCTGACAGTAGTCATATGACCTGAATCCCATATGAGCACAGCGCTTCATAAAGAAAAAGAACTGCTGAAGTGGGACAAAATGCTTTATTCTAGGTCATCTAAATCGGCTCAGACTCGTTAATCTTAAGTGAGGATCTAACTGCAAACTCTTCTATTGCAAATTCTTCTACTGTTCTTCCTCCGCACCAGAGCTCCTCTTCTTCCAGCAGCCAGGCCCGGGCTCCAGGACCTCAGGGGGTGGGGGTCCAGGATCAGAGAGCTGTATGTGGGCCGAAGGAGGAGCCTGAGCAGAACAGACCCAAAAAGGACAAGGCAGAAACTCCGAGCAGGGCAAGAGTCAGTGAGAGCGAGGCCTGCGAAGACAGCAGGTGTGTATTCTAGACAGACATGCAGTTGCATACACTGCCACCACTAGCTGTATGGAATTTTAACCAGTTTTTACTTCATTGCATTTTTGTATTCGGCTCATGCTGGTTGACACCTAGCTTAGTTTACTGGTCAGAAATTAGGTGCTCAATCATATCCAATTTCAGTGTTTGTGACTTTATTTACTATTTCTGTGCATACAAGGTATGTACAGATTAACAAATTAAGCAAAAAATGATCAGCCTACACTATGGCTTGGCTTGGCTTCATTTTAATAAGTTAGATTTTCTAAGCATTATAAACTGCTAACTCTGAGATACAAACATTTGTCTAGATATACCTACAGTATAAAAACTTGAGTCATTTCCTGTAGCTGGCAGGGGAAATTATTCTATTTAACAGAAATAACAATCCAAACAATCTTAATATGAATGCCAGCTGTTACCTTCACCAACGCTCTATAGTTTTTTCTACTCACCCATCTTCAAAAACATTTAAGTCATGTTCTTTTTTGTACACTCATATAAACGTTCTTGTTCTCCATTTTTACCGATATGGGAATAAAATGTGGATTTCCCCCGAGTGACTGAAATGTTTAATTCGCTTTAATAATGAAGCTGTTCCCCCAATCAGATTGCCACAGGAGAATCTTCACGGCATTCGTAACAATGTGGTGTTGCTTCTCACCGCCCTCCTGCCCCAACTGGACCTTGCTGGCATCAGTCTGGAGACCACTGACGTAGACCACATCCTGCAGCAGATCGTAGAGGTCAACTCACTGAAACTATGATCAGTGCTGTTAGAAAATCCAGAGGATTTCTGTTCACTGCGATTGATGTGCTTTTCCTATATTCTTATGCAAAGTTTGGGTTGATGTCTATTTAAGTGTAACTCAAATAGCCAGTATATAATTATCTTTTAATGCTCATCTGGAAAGTAATGTTATTCTTACGTTGTGGACAAACTATAATATTTTTTTTCCTTTTATGTTTGCTGGTTATAGTTACTCAGAGTGCCTACAGTATTATAGATGTATAAAGGCACAGCACTATTATTGATATTAGTATACAATGCAGAGAATTACACAATCTGTGAGAAAAGTACGATGTTGAATAGTTTTACACTTTTATACTGAATAAAGAAAAGAATAGTTGAACTTAACCTGGAAGTTCAAATCATTTTTAATACAGTGTGTCTGTTGCTCGTCTATTTTAACTTTATTTTCATTGCTAGCCTGCCTGCCCCACTGCTGTACAAATGTGAGCGCGTTTTTATCTGAAATGGTCTCTTCATTTGGAGGAAAGTGTGAAGTATTGCTCTTGTTTGTTTGGCTTCTGTTTTTATTGAATATTTAAACTAGTTTTATGCACACGTGGCATCAGAAAGTGATGGAGTAACGCTTGTTTTTAGATTTGTATACATATAAACCAGACTTTTTACGTTTGCATTAAAATACTGAAACCATTTATTGTACACTGCCTCTTCATTTTTAAAGGGTTAATTAACGCTGCTGTTCATTTGTCCAATGCAGGAATGCGGAAGAAGTGCAATACCTCTTATTTACCACAAGGTGACAGTAAAGCCTAGTAACCCAAACGTGCTTCTTCTTTCACATGTCCTCATGTGGAGAGTTCAGATTGTGGTGAGACATATCATTTCATTTGACCATTTGTTGTTTTTGGACTAACATGTTACTGTTTTCTATTACAGTTGTGTATTCGAGCATTACCAGCACACCACACAATCAGCCAAAAGCTTAGTGTCAGAATTCACTGAGTCATAGTTACAGTTTAAACCAAAGCAATTTGTTAATTTAATTAATTAATACCCATTTTAAAATAATTTTACTGGTGAAGCAGAGCATATGTTTGACAATGTATTAATGTATTAGTCTAGACCAACTATACCTAAAAAGGTTTATAAATTGTAACTAATGGTTTTATTAAATGTTGATTAATCATTTTCTAATGCTGAATAGATCAGTATTAGTATATTGATATTAGTAGGGTATTAATAAATATTATTTAGTAGTTATAAACCATTAATAACAATCCTGCCTGCAGTTTTAAATGATCAACACCAGACAAAGGAAATGTTTTACAACCTAGTAACCCAAGTGTTGTTGTTATTAATGGCTTATAATCATCTGTCAAGCATTAGTGAATGATTAAGTATACTGTATAGCCATTAGTTACAACAACCAAAGCCTCCACAATGGGTGCCTTGTTAATAAGTGGTAGAAGAGTTAGTCCACTGTTTAATTGAGTTCGTCCAAGACAAATGTATCCCCCGGGACAATAAAGTCTCATCTGATCTTATCATAGCCAAGCAGAGCTCCCGCAATCTCACCCACACACGCCCCTGCGTGCAACCGCGCCATCCCTGTTCCTCGCCCTCTCTCCACCCCCTCCCTTTAAATATTTCAGCCAACAGGAGTAGCGGCAGAGACGGGGCAGTGTTTGACCCGCCGGGACACGGTGTAACGGACAGGTGCGCACACCGCGATGAGAGCGACACTTCTGCTGCTGCTGCCGCTGCTGCTCTGCGCCTCCGGCGGAGAGGCGCAGCAATCCGCCGCCGTTGTAAGACAGTATTACATAGCAGCTGTGGAAATCGGTTGGGACTATATCTACCTGGACGACGTTGACCCAGCGTCCGAGCAAAGGTGAATATTTATTTGTTTAATTTAATGCAACACACTCTGATATGTCATTTAGACCTCATAGCCAGAGGTTTTATTAAATCATTTGCTTTGTTTCCAACACAAGCTCATGTTTGGTGGGATGTTTGGGGATTTATCAGAAACTGGTTAAAAGAATGGCACAATTAATGGTACAATTAATTCAGATGGGTAAGATTGATTAGGTGGGATGTTTTTAAGTGTTGCCTGGCAGTTTTCCTATTATTGAATTGGTTTGGTTTAATTCACAAGTTGCTTTTTTTTAGGAGGAGATCCAAAGATATTCCACAAAAATACATCAAGGCAGTTTACAGGGAATATACAGACTCCACATACACAGTCCCCAAGTCAAGGCCACAATGGACAGGTAGGTCATATTTCATAAAGTTTGTGTCATTATTTCACATTTTTCTTAATGGTTAATGATCCAAGGACAGTTTAATCAGTCCAAAATCAAAAAAATGTAAAGTAAAAGGTTAAATTCTTTATTGTTTTACAGTAAAGACAGTGATTTAAAGACTGGTGTTGTGGACAAATATAGTGACTTTATAACACAAATAATACGTGCTAGTTGCCAGTTCTGTTTCGAAGCATCTTCATATCATATGTGTGACTTCTTTAAGGACGTCGTGTCTTCTGGTTACAGGTATTCAAGGCCCGGTGATCGTCGCCCAGGCTGGTGACAGGGTGGTGCTCCACTTCAAAAACCTGGCCTCTCAGCCCTACAGTATCAGCCCTGTGGGGATCACCTACTCGAAACAGTCTGAAGGTAGTGAACTGTGGAAGAAAGTGCTGTCAACTTTAGTGAGCAGCATCTTGTTCCTCGTGTTCATTTTTTCACTCAGCATTTTGACTCATAAATAAAAACAATATAAAGCAACAACAGTTCCGCTTTAACAGCGTTAAGGAGAAATTCCAAATCAACACCCTCTTACACACATGCCTTATTTTAGCTGAAGTCTGAAATAATTTCTGACCAGAAAAGAGAGCAGCAAACCCATTCATGGAAAAGGCAAGGAAGTAAAACTGATACATTTTATCTGAATCATCAAGAAAAAAAGTGGCCTCCTCATTCTTTAGAAATTACAGTGAGGAACGGTTATCATTATCTTGTGTGTGCATATTTTGGGCAGCATGTTAGAGCAAAGCTGTCACCATCCCTGATCTTTGTTTTCTGTTTCCTATTTTATTGTGGTAATTTCTGTCTGTCTCCCTGTGTTCCTGTCTTTGTCTGGTTTCCCTCCTTTTGTGATTGGTCACCTGGGCCCTAGACTTACCTGTTTCTGTTTTCCTCGTTTACCTCCTGTCTATTTAAGTTTGGGTGTTTCCTTTGTCTGGTCTCTGTTCATTGCATCTGATGTCCTGCGTTTTCACGTGCTGCGTTTTTCACATCCTGCTTTCCAAGTCGTCAAGTGACATCAATAAAAGTATTTGACTGTCCCCGTTCCCCGAGCCTGACGCAAGCGGTCAGTCTTACAGCATAAGTTCTTCCCATAAAACATATACAGAAATCAAATGTGGTTAAAATAGCTTATTTTAGGTTCCTTTGAGTTCCAATACCAGACTGCAAAGGAAATAAGGGAACACCCCTGATCTGAGATGCTTTTGGAGGTTAATACCGTTGGCATAATGTCTTAATGCTGCTGTAGATCCGAAGCAGTCAGTTCCTGTAAACGACTCATGTCTTCCTGCCACAAGGTGGATTCATATAATAGAGCTCATCATAATCGGAAACGCTGCGCCTGTCATGTCCAGGAATGAGCTGTCATGAAGCAGACCTCATGTCATGAACAAGTAGTATTAAGGGTGAAGGAAAGGTTGTCGCCGATGTGTGTCTGGTATAAATAATTGTTGCACATTACCACAAATCTGTCTGGATATGTTTTTACAGCAGCATACAGTGTGGTCTTACTTTCACATTTATTCCCGACTATAGTTTTTATAGTGAAAAGAGAGATTTTAAATATTCACAAAAAACACGTCTCTATTTATTTACTGCGTTTCCAGCAATCTCACCAGAGGACTTGTGTAGGATTTCTTGTCTTTCAGTATATTATATATTTTAAATTATAATTACTGTACTCCTTTCTCCTAAGGAGGGTTAGACCAAATGACATGCATTCTTGTGACACCAATTTTCCTACTTTGGCTCACCTATACGGCTGTGTGAATATTGGAGTCATGCTGTGTCTTTTCTTTCCAGGAGTCGGGTATGATGACTCCACAGCAGGTCATGAGAAGGAGGATGATGCCGTCTCTCCTGGAGGATACTATGAGTACGTGTGGGACATCAGCCCTAAAGACGGTCCCACTACCAGTGACCCCGAGTGCCTCACCTATTCCTACTCATCCCAGGTGGACACAGTCCGAGATGTAAACTCCGGACTCATCGGTGCCCTGCTCATCTGCAAATCAAGTGAGTGTGTGTGGTTCGGGCTTTGACTTGTTATGGTCTTTCACATACACAGACACAGCATCTAATTTCACCCACAAACATACATTATGTCTATATTGTGTCTTTATATCATTTATTATTTTTTAAAGCTCTCACACTCTCATAACACATAAATACAGGTATAAAGTTAAAGTTGTGCAAACATTTAGACGTGGCTAGAATCCAATTATTCCATTTGTTAAATTAAACCATTAAACCACATGATTTTTTTGGCTAAGCAACATTAGACATAATTTGAGTGAAGAAGAATGAAGAAAAAATAATAAAATTACAAAACATGGCCCTCAGCTGAAAACTAGCATCAGGCTGTAGCTGGTTAGCCTAGCTGTTCTTTCAACCTCAAACTAGCAGTTTATTGCTATTGCTAAGACATAAGACATTTTTTTGATATTTCAGTGCTGGCCAAAGCAGTGGACCCAACGGGATGGCAGTGTTGAACCAGTAGTTCAACACTGCCATCCCTAAATCCACGCTAGCACCACTGGATAGAGACACTAGTAGCCATATTAACAGGGGTTGATGATCTCACTGTATATAAAAGGAAGATAAAGATGCAGAAGTCCTTGATGCTTCTGTAATATTAGACTGCACACTAGCATATTATCTTATCTTGCATAACGTGTGTGTGTGTGTGTTTCCCCAGGTGCCTTCACAGATGATGGCCAGAGGAGAAATCCAGCGTTTGTCCTGCTGTTTGCAGTGTTTGATGAGACCAAGAGCTGGTATGGGGAGGTAGGAGAGAGGAAGAGCAGAGAGAAGTTCAAGAAGAGCAACGACAGGAAGGAATACCACACAATCAATGGATATGTCAACTCCACATTACCCGGTAATGAACCAGATTGGCTGCAGACAGAGAGTTTGTTCCGTGAACTGGTGTTGTAATGTTGAGTGTTGCCAACACTGTGTTCAGTGCTGCACTGTATGTGGTCCACACAGGAATTTGGCCTCATTTTCGCTCTCTCTCTCTGTTTGTGTGTGTGTGTAGGTTTGAGAATGTGTCAGGGGCCTAATCATGTGTTTTGGCATCTGATTGGGATGGGCACAGCTCCAGAAATCCACTCCATTCAATTTCAGGATCACACTCTGCAGGTAATTCAAGTTTGCACATAACGAGCAAACTGATTTGAAGGTTAAAAGGGTTTTTTTAAATCCTAAATTAAATATTGTACTGGCCAATTGATTCAAAATTTTAAAAATAAATAAATGGACTTACTTGTTTCTAAAATGAACAAATTCCACTGCAAGATTATTTTATGTGCTGGAAGTAATGTGCTAAGACTGATAACAACTTAAGTTGTACAGAAGAATTTCAGTACAGTAGAAGATAACAGATACAGCACAACACTGTATCTGTTATCTACTACATGACTACTGAAAAGTGAAAGGTCTTTAACTTTCTTTTAACTTGTTTTAATGAATAGCTTAACATTTTTCACCAGGGAGTGATTAGCCTAGCTAAGCATAAAGACACAGCTAGCCTTATTCTGTCTAACGTAACAATATACATTCCAGCACATCTCAAGCTTACTAATAAACACTCTTTCACAAAATAAGATGATTATGCTAAGTTAGAATATTATTTATTTCTCCCTGTTTCAACCCAATGCAGTCTTTTCTGTCATTTCTGTTTGTTTCAGGTGCTGACCCATCGTAAAGTCACCATGGAGGTGACTCCTATGACATTCATCACTGCAGAAATGAGAACTGCTACTGTGGGCCGCTTCCATATCAGCTGTCAGATACATGCTCACCGTCACGGTAAAAAATGCCCGATACATCTCCAAGATTCATGTGTTTCACTAATTAAAATAATTTGATTGCCTCTATTTAAATGGTGACTCTGTTATTGTTATTGGGTGTTACTTCTCTACCCAGGTGGTATGAACGCTTCGTTCATGGTGGAGAAATGCGTTGCTCCTGTCACTCTGCCGGGACCCGAAGTGCGTAACGTCAACAGTTACGGGGACTACAGTGACGAAGATGTTGAGGATTTGTTCAACACCATAAGCTTTAAGCCTAAGAAACCACAAGCGCAAGCCAGAGCCAGCAGGGGACAGCAGTCTAAAACCTGGGAGCATTACATCGCCGCTGAAGAGGTCGCCTGGGACTACGCTCCTCATCTCAAACCCACAGACAGGTTAGGAAGATGGAGGAGGGGACGGAAAGAATAAAAGAAAGTTGGTCGCTGAATTGACTTGATTTTTTCTTTTCTCTTTGACACATCAGTGAGTTGCAGTCTGGATATTTGCCAGCAGCTCCCCATCACTTGGGCTACAAGTATAAAAAGGTGGTGTATGTGGAGTACACAGACGGATCTTTCACTCAGAGGAAGAACCCTGCAAAGACACTGCTGGGTCCACTTCTGAAAGGAAAAGTCAATGATCAAATCCATGTGAGTGAGTCAAATGTTCTAGGACAGAAAATATTCAAATTGACCTTTTGTGCATGATGAAATTTGAGATAAAACAGAAGTAAACGTATGTAGCGCTTTGTGTGGCTTTCTACTGATCTCTCATTGGTTTGAATTATATCTCCAGATCACTTTCAGAAACCTGGCCAGTCGCTCTTTCAATATTTACCCCAATGGCCTTACCAAGATCTTTCCGCTGGTGAGATCCACAGATGGTAAGCTTACGCATGGACACAAACCAACAGACAAAACTAATCTCTTTCTAATTTGATTGGTTTGCTCAGAATGTGAGTGCTTTTAACTTAAAGGCACAATGAGGGAGGGCTCTTTAGGGTACTTTATGTGGATTTGATTGGATTGCTCAAAAGTGGCCACATTAGTGAGTCACATTAGATCAGGAGGCAGAGGATGAAGGAGAAATTAAGAAATAAGACCTCAACCACAATATGTTTGCCTACTGATATCTGAACACACACCTCCAACTCATGAGTGATGAGTTGACACGATGAGGTAACAGCCAAGTGTGGTTTTATTTGATGTGAGGATTAACTGGATTTGGATTTGATTGGATTAATGTATGTATGTATACTCCCTAGAGTGCAAGATAAGTTATCAAAAATATTTTAATGTTTTACAAGAAGAGAAAATACTTTTTAAACACAGGGTCATTTGAACATGGAAATAATTTTAATTGTATTTCCCTGGGTCTTTAAAGCCACTATGTGTAGAATTGAAAAAATCCTGAGTTTGCTGCCCCCCCAGTGGTAGCATCAACCCCCCCCCCTTCCCCCCCATTATAATGATAACAAAGAGTGCAAGTTTTCACATATGCTCAATATCTGTAATTCTGCCAACAAAAACATTATTGTACAATGTTTTCAGTGTAAAATGTTTGTTACTATTGTCTTTAGTGCCCTCTATTGGTCTTATTCTCCCAAATGTCCAATATCAAAGTTTCATATAATCTCATCAAATTATACAGCTGCAGAGAAGGACTTGCGCTCAATGGGAGTGCCCCCCAACGGGACGTTTGGCTACGTTTGGAAACTAACAGCAGATGATGGGCCCTTGGAGGGAGACCCCCAGTGTCTGACCCAGCTGTATCAGAGCACCGTCTCCCCAGAGAGGGACTTGGCCTCCGGACTTGTGGGCACTCTGCTCATCTGCAAATACGACGCCATCGACGACAAAGGACGACTGGTGAGAAAAACTAATAATAAATGCCATCAAGCTGCAAACATGGCATTTTTTACAGGCTAATCACCTAAGAGGAACCAAATGAAAAAATCCATTCAAAATGCAAAAAGATGCAAGCTGCAATGCCATCTCTCACCTCATAGCCTCACCTAATACCCTGTGTCTCTTTTGTTGAATCCACTGTTGCATGCAGTTGGGCCCTGATAAAGACTGGAGCGTGATATTTGCTGTGTTTGATGAGAACAGAAGTTGGTACATCAACGAAAACACAAAAAAGTCTAACCAAAACACCACAGACCCTGAATTCTACAACTCCAATGTCATTTACAGTAAGTTCACGAAAGAGGAACATTTGTATATTTACTTTTTCCTCAACCGTTGTAAGTGGAATAATATTTACTTTTGAACACTGAAGGAATGATGTGCGACAAAACAAGAGAAATGCTCTGAACATAAATAATATGAATTTAAACCTGCAATATCTGATTTTACTTGCCACCTGGCAAATGTACAGTAAGTCTAATATTCACTTTCTTTTAGCTCTGTTTTGGTCTCTACCAACTATTGAGGGAAGTGTCTAGGTCCTAACTATGTCTGCTGTGATCCACAATATCCACACAAAAATGTTATTTGTATTTGTATATATATTTGTATGTTTCAAGAAAACCAACCCATTATATACATCATCATCAATTTAAAAATGTCCCTTTACCTATAGGTGTAAACGGCATCATGTTCAGCGGGCGTCAGTTTGTGATGTGTAAAACTGACGTCACCTTCTGGCATGTGGCCAGTGTGGGCACCCAGAGTGACTTCCTCTCTGTTTACTTCACGGGAAACCTCTTTCAGTACCAAGGCCTCTACCAGTCCGTCCTCACCCTCTTCCCCATGACTGGCATGACTGTTCCCATGGAAACCGAGCTGACGGGTAAGACTGAAGTTTTGATCCATTTCAACTTTTCTCTCAGACTTTGCTGTGGAGGCACAAATCACATCATTGGTTAGATAATGTTGGTGGGTGAACCTAAAGTAACTCATTAATTTACAATTTTTATATTTACTGTGTTGAAAGGTCACAGGCTATCTAACCTCAGTAACTTTAGCTGGAAGTTGGGCTAGTTGTTTGTAACTTTTTATGGCTATATTGCAGTTGCTAGCTTAGAATTTGTCAATAATTATGAATTATCACAAATTAAAGCCACTATATGAAGAATTTTTTAATGTTTTGCATAGGCACCCCCAGTGGTAGTATTAAAAACTAAGGTGGCTAACTGTGGTTGCCAAACTACCATTTGTCAAATTTTTCTACAACAAGCTACAAAAAGCATTATCGCAATGATTTCTAAGATGCTATACCCAGTTACAAATTTGTTGTCCCGATTTGGAAGATTTAAGTGTAACACACATGAGTTGGTCACAGTGTAGATAACACAAAAAAAAGCGTCATACAGTCAGAAGTTGACATGCGTCAATGCTGAGAAAAAAGACAGTGGAATATCCTGACTTATTGACATTCTTCTCTTGAGTCATATTAATTATTTCCTGTGTCTTCTGTCAGGTGAGTGGGAGATTAGTGCCTTCGATGGCAGCCTCCAGAGCCGGGGGATGAGCATCCGTTACACCGTTCGTCCATGCGACAATGGAGACCTCCCACTAGTCGATCATGATGGAGATGAAGACGACATCTCTGACTATATCGATCAGATAGATCTACAGCCGAGGGGCAGTAGACCTCAAAATCACACAGTGTTGGTTCGAGTGTGCAAGAAACCCCTCACTAACAACAGCATTCAATCAGTAAACACTTCCGGTCAAAACGTCAGTAATAAACAAATAATAGCTAATAAAACTGATGGGATTGAGGCTGAAAGACAGTCAGGATGTCATCTAAAGGAAGTGACAGTAGCATCACTGGAAGGAGGAAAACCCAACATGGTGTCTGAAGAAGGAATCCCAATTGATATCTTAGAGGAAATAGAAAGAGGTGGGGAGTGGACTGTGTCTCAGAATGAGACTGAACCGGGAGAAGAGAGAGACGGCAGACAGAGAAGACAGGCAGAGGGAAACTGGACAGGTGTCAATATCAGTTCTGGAGCCTCGGAAGATGGAGGAACTGGGATAGAGATCGTAGAACAGGTTGTGGAAAATACGACTGACACTAGTGCCGAAATACAAGCTGAGGAAAAGAGTGAAATATCAAGTGTAAATAATGGGACGGAGGGAGAGCTTGACGAGAGCAACGAGATCTTACCGAACAGCAATCCACTGCTGAACAAGAAGGTCTCTTCTGTGGAAGTAACCAATTCAGAGATTAATCAAAACCACATTCAATCTAAACCTGAGCGACTTACAGTGGATCTGCTGGAGCTGGACAACAACTACATTGTTGATAACAACAACACAACAGGGATTGATCTGTCCCTTGAGTATGATGACTACAGCCAAGAGGTAATATTTTCCGTCTTGTACATTTATGAAGTACATATAATTTCATATGTTGGATACTATGTGCCACAAATCAAAACACGTCCCCTCACCCACAGTAAATGTTACATTTTATCACAGGTGAACAGGACATCAGATGTATTTGCCACAGATTATTTGGACCTGCGCTCCGGAGAGATCAGATATCGCACCTACTACATTGCTGCAGAGGAGATCACCTGGGACTACGGCATCAGTAAACCACATCAGCTGATCAAACCCAGGTAGGAATAATATTTCATCCAGGTTTCCACACATTACTCTTTTTTGGAGAAATAGTCTTGTCCACTGTCTAAAGCAGCAGTATTTACTCAACTCCTCTCTTTAGAGAGATGCGTCGAGGGATGAGGAAATTCCTGCCAGAGTATAAGAAGGTGGTGTTTCGAGCCTACAAGGATAAAGACTTTCTACTTCCTGTAAGCAGAGGAGAGCTGCAGGAACACCTGGGAATCATGGGACCTTTCATCAGAGCTGAGATTAATGATATCCTCACTGTGAGTGGCACTGTAGCTAAGAAAAATAAAATTAAAATGAAATTGTGTTTTTCTGTAGTCTGAGTAGCTGCCTCCACTTTGACTGATCCAAATTGTTCCCACGTATGATTCATGAAACATGGAAACAAACAAGGGATGTTTCATGAAACGGTTGAATTATGAGCAAAAATAGATGACGTAGCACTCTTGTTTTCTATTGGTGTTTGGTGACCTCTCTTTTCCCCCCGTCTTATTCAAGGTGATCTTTAAGAACAAGGCATCCAGGCCTTACTCCTTTCACCTTCAGGGAGTCTATGACCGCAGCCAGGGGGCCGGCGTTGCCCAAACCCAAGCCTCGTCTGCTCCACGTGGGGTCCCAGGAGAGCCTGTGGCTCCTGGGGAGGCGCGCACCTATAACTGGAGAATAACCAGGAAACAAGGACCAACCGACACTGAATTTGACTGCAAGACCGGGGCTTACTACTCCACTGTGGACAAGGTCTGTATAGGCCATCACCTAGGCTGTTCCAGCATTATCTTTCATGGATATGCAGCATGTACTGTACGTCTGTACTGTTTGTGTGTGTGCACACGCAGCTGTGAATGCCTGCATGAATGAATCTGTGTTATCGTTAGCCTTAGGTGAGGCAGTAGTAGTTTTTTATTATTATTTGTTTGTAACTTAATGACAGAAATTACAAACTGTGTATAAAATCCTAACCAAAATGTATTTCCTTGGCAATATTTCAATATTTAATCTTTTTTAATCAATGCTATAAAATCTTATGGTGTTAAGAGAAAATAAATTATTCTTTACTATGTTCCAGGAGAGGGACCTTCATTCAGGTCTGATAGGTCCACTGGTGATCTGTAAGTCCGGTACCCTCCAGATTCGTCACAACACGCAGCCAGACGTCCAGGAGTTCTCCCTTCTCTTCCACAACTTTGATGAAACTAAAAGCTGGTACCTGAAGGAGAATCTGCAGCAGCACTGTGCTCCACCCTGTCAGGCCAACACTGAGGACCCCTGGTACCACATCAGCAATAAGTTTGCAGGTGGAGATAATAAGGTTGATTGTTGGTGTTGTAATTAATGTAGATAAGTATTTTTTTCAATTTCTTAGAAATAATGCCAACGTTTTTGTCTTAGCAATAAATGGTTATGTGGCGGAGACACTTCCTGGTCTGTTGGTCGCCCAGCACCAGCAAGTCAGATGGCACCTGCTGAATGTAGGAAGCAATGGCGAGTACCACGCCGTGCACTTCCATGGTTTGCCTTTCACTGTTCACACTAAGCAGGACCATCGTATGGGTGTCTACAACCTCTACTCTGGTAAACCTCTTTACTTATTTTGCTTGATTATACTCTACAGAAGTGTATGTGAACCACACTCTTAATTTAATATCAATGAGACTCACAGTTTTTCTGGCTAAGTTACATTTACATCACATGTCTTGCATTGCTCTATGTCACCTAGGAGTGTTTGGCACAGTGGAGATGAGACCCCCTACGGTTGGCACATGGCTGGTGGAGTGCACTATAGGAGACTACCAGCTGGCCGGCATGAGGGCTAAACTACTGGTCTATAATCCACGTAGGTACCATCTTTGTCACATATCTGTGAAACATATTTATATAATATTAATATTATTGATGTAACATGATATGTAATCTAATAGATGATCAGCGCAGCAATAGGGCATTTACTGTAGTTATTATTGTTTTTATCAACTGCCTCCAACACAGGCCTAACAGGTTAAATGAGTTTGGTGACTTTTCATTTAGGGCCACCAATATGTCAAAATTTCCACATCAGCATGTGAACATCCAGCAGTTGTTAACATGCATGCTAACTGTAGCTGTGTTTTCGTGCTAAAATGTTCAGTTTAGCATGCTAATAATAAAATGCAGCTCAGTCTCTGTCTGGCAATGTATTGCTGAGCCAGACATGCTGGAGTCTGAGATGTCCTAAAATGGTCACTGTACAGAATATACATCCTTTTGATTTAGTAACAAAATACTACTGCTCTGGCACCACCCTCAGGTAAAACTTATTTTCCCCACTGTCAGAAAGGAACTAAAAATAGCAGCAATTTTCATTATCTTAGTCAATTAATTGTTTTATTTTGTGGTGTTTGATGTAGACAACACTAGGAACTTGACTTCACTTCGAAGTGTTTCATCACATTGTAGAAATTATGTCAGAGGCTTTTCCCAGCATTTTCCACACTGTCAATTATTTTGTTATTGTGTCATTTTTGAGGCTTTTTAATTAATGAGGACTTCCCATATTGCCACGCCAAATATCTGAAGTAAACATGTAGAGTCACACATGTCATAATTTCCTGAAATACCAAAAAGACCAAAACAGACATGACATACATAATGAATAGTTCTGTACTGTTCAGATATATTAAGTACACAGACAGATATGTTGTACATTTCTGAAGTGATCTTTATCTACTCCTGGAAATTTAACAGGATTTATTTAATTGAATTTTTCTTGTACTGATGCACAGGATGTATCTTGCCTCTGGGGATGAAATCAGGAAGGATTGAGGATTCACAGATCACAGCATCAGATCACATAGGTAAGACTGTTTTTCACTGAATAGAGCAAACACACCAAGAAGACCCTTAATACTTATACTTTATGAAATTTGAAAGCCTGGAAATCACCAACACTGAGTTGGATTACAACCATGTTTACTCATGTGTGTCCAGATAACTGGGAGCCGGGGCTGGCGAGGCTGGATCAGTCTGGTTATATCAATGCCTGGATCGGCAGAAACATGAAGTCATGGATACAGGTACACCTTTGCACAGCACATATTGTACACTGTATATGTTACAGTAGTGTCCAGCGGGCCAAAAGATCTGAACTGAATATTCTGTCTGTAATGTTCACTTGTAAAACAGAAATAGAGCACGGTGGTGTATGTAATGTAATGTGTGTGTTATTAGGTTGACCTTCAGAGGCCCACCCTGCTGCATGGTGTTCAAACGCAGGGAGTCAGGGCAAAGCTGAGGGACAACTACATCACATTCTTCACCGTCTCCTACAGCCTGGACCAGGAGACCTGGATCACTTACAGAGGAAACAGCACCAGGCAGACCAACGTATGTTCTCTACCGCAGTACACACATACTGTACATCTGTAACAGATGTATGGGGACAGTATGGGGTCCACATTTGACAGCAATAAAATCTTTGATTTATTCTTCAGAACACTATTGGAGTTTGAGCAGTATCAAATGTACCAAGATGCACCAGCGGTCTCTGATTGATATAATAACTATAATACTTTTACACTGTCAAGGAAATACACCAAAGTAACAAGTCTTCACTGTAATGGGTTGCACACCTCAATCAAGTTTCTAGTTTCAGTTATCAAAAAAAAGTTTCAGCTAACAAAAAAGGAAACCAGTTGCTTCCTGCAATGTTGGAAATCAGCCTAAAAACATGATGTATGATGTGGAGAATGCTTGGCAGTTATCACAGTAATTTCAGCATGATCCTTGAAGTCTGAGCTGAACTGTTTGTGTTGCTCTGTTTTAGATATTTCACGGCAACATGGACAGCTCCAAGGTGAAACACAACAGCTTCTCTCCACCATTTGTGGCTCGCTACGTCAGAATTCTGCCATTAAACTTTGTGCAAAAGCCTGCTCTCCGACTGGAGCTGCTGGGCTGCGATCTCAACAGTGAGTTGTACCGACAGCAGCAGAGTTTATTGCAGTTCATTTGACTGTAGGAATGAGCTGAAAATGACTGTGATACACGTGTGTGTGTGTGTGTGTGTGTGTGTGTGTGTGTGTGTGTGAGACCAGGCTGCTCTCTCCCTCTGGGGCTCCAGAAAAGGCTGATTCCTGACAGCAGCTTTACTGCCTCATCATATTATTCATCTCTGCTGCGTAGCTGGAACCCCAGCCTCGCCCGCCTCTATCAGGAAGGCAGCGCCAACGCCTGGAGGCCAAAGGTGAACACAAATACACATTGACATAGACACACATATACTCTATGTTACAGCTAAATCTGTATTTTTGGAGAACAGATCAGTCAGTAGACCTTCACTTGTGTCTGCATGTCATGTGCATAATAAGACATAAGCCTTTCACTCTCCTCCCTCTTCTTTTATTATTTTGCTCTGTAGTTTGTCCTCTCCTCCTCCTCTGCTTATCATTTTCACACTTTGCAGCAATGAGCTGTCAAACTGTTGAACTGTTATTAAAAGTCACATGCCAAACACTTGTGATTGACGGACAGAGGTCAACCACTTTGTACCAACCATCGTCTGGACAAACAGATGTTTAGCACATCTGTTTTTGCATGTCCCTAGAGGTTTACAAGCATTTTCCTTTAACAGTAGCTGCAGCCAGCATTAGGTTTTTTCATTGTTCTCAGCATTAGTCTAAACAGGAAAACACACTTGTGTTTCAGGATGCAGAATAAAATGTGATGACCATTATTTACTTTTCCTTGTTTATCAAAATTTAAGAGGCTTAACTTTTAGATTTAAAATTAATAAAAGTAGGAAAGTGGTGGTGGTGTCCTCACACAAAGTTTCAACTTTGAATCATTTTTGTTTGTTAGGACTTTTCCATTAGCTGAGAAACAGTTTGCTTATGAGTTAAAACCTCAGGTTTTTCATGAATAACGGATAATGGAATTCAAATGGGGAGGGAAAAAACCTTGTTAGCAGTCATCTGGTTTTGCCATGTGCAGCCACATCATGCCAGTGGAAAAAAGATGCACTGCCAGAAACATGTTCCTTGTTTATACGTTTCCTAGTCATCTAATGTGGGAGAGGAAGTGGTGTAGTGTTCCCTTTGGCTATTCCTACATCACTTTGTTTTTTATACTTTTGCTTTGTCTACTTCTGTTTCATTCAGAAGCTGGTTATCTATTTCTTTCAGTTTCATAAAACTTCCTTCATTTTGTTTAATGCCTTACCTTTATTATTTCCTGCCATATTATTTCATAATTACTTCTGCAAGTAGTATCATGCAGTTCTAATTTGGAGACAAGGAATATACTGATCATAATATAATATATATATTTGTTTGTCTTTGTTCTTTAATATCAGTATTTTGCTTTCTGAAATCTAAAAATGTTTCCTCTGCCCTTTTCACCCCAGAACAACAACCCCCACGAGTGGCTGCAGGTTGACTTGGGGAAAGTAAGGCGCATCACAGGAGTCGTAACCCAAGGAGCGCGATCATTGTTGACCCAAATGATGGTGACAGAGTTCTCAGTCGCCGTCAGCCACGACGGACACTCCTGGAGCAGTGTGTTAGAGGAGAGCTCCCAAAGAGAAAAGGTACACTTAGTGCATATAATTGTGATGATTTCATCCCAGGTTCAGTCTCAGTCAGTGGTGCTTTGTATGTGATCCAGGATCCTGTCTGACTCCAGCTTCATAAAAAGAGTCCATTAATGTTCAATGACTAACATTTTCTTAACTCATTTCACTTATTCCTTCAATTAATCAGTCAAACAGAACATAATGTATCTCACAGTTTCTGTTGTTACTGTTACACAGGTGGATGGGTCACTCTGTATTATGGAGCTGGCAACCCACCAAAAGAATCAAAAAAGTGTGTTTTAGAGACACAGTGTACTGAATGCTGGTATGAATCTTAACAAACCATGAAAAAGTCTTGAACCCACATCTGCTGAACTCCTGCCTATAAGGATTTATTTGCTGTGTCTGTAAATTGTGGCCTTCGGTGTTAAATACATGTATTCATCCCCCCTATTTTCTTTGTTTCTCTATTTGCTTTCCTTCTCAGATCTTCGCAGGAAACAATGATTCAGTTGAGGAAGCTCTCACTGTTTTTGATCCCCCTCTGTTCAGCCGTTACCTCCGTATCCACCCACGAGGTTGGATCAACAACATTGCCCTGCGTCTGGAGGTCATGGGCTGTGAAACGCAGCAGGGTCTCTGACACCACTGGGCTAAACTCGTCAATGGCATGCAGCAACATTTTAGTATCATAGTGTATCCTGTTTTCATTTCGAAAGGTGTAACTTTGGCAAGTGAGGAAAACATTTTATATTGTTATGCATTGCACTTAAGTTATATTTTACATGTAACTGTTTGTATAAGAGAAGCTGTTTCTTCTGTGGCCACAACTTTGTTTACATTTTCACCTTTTTTACAACATGGTATTTGGTCATTTTATTCATATTTTTGTCATGATTGTACTGAAGCCTTGAGATGCAAGTGAGAAAAAAATTATCTGTCGGATCTAATCTAATCTGTTTTCTCTCCTATGTTTATGACTTAAGGACAGGTGAAAAATAAGTTTTCATCTGTGAAACAGGTGAAAGTCATAAATACAGAAGAGAAACTAATTCAGATCAGACTTCAAAAATGATTCACCAGATTCTTTTTTCTCACTCTCGCCTCTCAGGACTTCCGTACATTTGTCAAACAAAACAATAGGATGTCAGTTCAAACAGGCCCACAGTTGAGCTACACAGTATTTGTTTAACCTTTACAGTACACAGCTGTGCTAAGTAAACCTTTTGAATATAAGCATGTGTAAATATTTACGACTCAGATGGATGTATAAAGTTTGAATGGTTGATGTATACTGTTGGAAAAGTTTGTCTTAATGTATTTTTTCTGCTTTATTAGAGTTTATATAAACAATGAATCTTTAAAAACTTCACTGGCATTTATTTCACGTCTCAAACTGAAAGCAAAGTTCAAACTGTCATGGAAACTTTCAAAACTCTAAACCAACTTCAGTTGGGTAATTGAACTTCTTGGTGCACTGCTTCCTGTCCTGTTCTTCAGTTCCATGTCAGCAAAGGTTGTAGAACTGTCTCTCTTTGCTTTTATTTTCTTCCCTCTTTTCAACACATTATCTATGTTCTTTCTCCGTTCCATCTGTCTTTGGTCCAAAATGTCCCTGAACTGTTATTTTGGCTTATCCCCCTCCACCAGGCCCTCCCTGCAGAAACATTGTTCTGTTACAAGTTAAAATCAGCAGTTGTGTTAAACAGAGGAAAAACAATTACCCTCACTCACAAGAATGAAGTGGCGAGGTGATTGGAAGGGAAACAGTAAGAACAACAAGGTTTGTGCATGCTTGTGCCTCAAGTTAAGTAGTGTGGGGCCCGAGTGTGTGAAACAGGAGCAGCACGTTTGTGGGTCCAAACTTTTATCACATCATTATCAGCGAAGGAAGTTTCCAGGCAGGGGATATGTGTTTCATTTGGAGGACAAAGTCATACCGGACAGGACATGCATTGGCAGAGACATGGCAGAAGCACATTATGCCCGGCTGTCACACTTTATCTCTCTGAAAACAATAACACACTGCCCATAATCTCAGCAACAGACAGAGTACCTGTATACAGCTGAATAATGGTCAGTACATGATCTGAACCAAATGAAACAGAGGTTTGTTCTGGAAAATGCAGAGACAATCCAACGAAGAGAACAACTTTATTTTTCATGACTGATTAATTAGTTGATTACTGTGACGCCCCTTCCCTCACCTGGGCCTTTAGGCTATAAAAGCTGGCCCATGTGTTCTCACTGTTTCTCCTTTTGTACAGCCTTCACCCTGCATTACCTTCTTTTGGTTTTCCCCTCAATAGCATGATAACCACACATCTATGGCCTGCTTTCATTGTTGATCTTCAGCTTAGTTTTAATAAATTGTGCTTGTTGTAAGTAGAGTCTGTCGTATTCCTTGAGCTTTGTGGCAAATAATTTCTCATTCAGTCATTTAGTAGATTCTGAGATATCTCAGAAGGTAGTGAAGTCCAAATTTGTCTTCAAACTGCTTGTTTTGTCCAACCAATAAATCAAAACCCCAAAGTACTCTACTAACAATCATATAAAACTATATAAATATAAAACATATACTGCTTTATGTTCTCCTTCCTCCTGCTCTCTCTC
>JAVQJD010064005.1:0-21703 GCA_036023655.1 Nannoperca australis | reverse complement strand
ACATGCATATACTGTATTGTATGTAATTATTATTATGTCAGTGTAGACAGTGATGTAGGTTTAGATGTAATGACTCTCACTGCATATTATTTGGTCTTTAGTAGGGTTTTTGTTGTCTTAAATGGTAAACTATTCTTAAATGAAAACACGTGCATTTAAACCTCCATGTGTTGTTGCAGTTATTTAAAATATTAACTTTAATGCAGAGAGTATGCCACAATAACATTAATTACTGTGTTTTTTGACAGAACATCTGTTACTCCTGAAAGGTTTGCTTATGAAAAATATTCTAAATGTGCCCCATAGCGCTGCACATATTCTAAATGGTCCAACGTAATGAGTTTTTTTTTGTAATAAATGTCCAATGCATGGTGATTAATTAGTTCTGGGCTCTTATTTGTAGAATGCAATCAATTTGTCTTTAACATGTCAGGGCACACTTCTTTTTGTTTGTCTCGTAGTTTTAACAGAGACGAAGCGGGGTCTTTGTTTTGCCTTACATGTAAATTACAGTGTTCACAGGGTAATTGTCACCTTATCATACAAAGAAAACACAGCCACACAGATTATAACCTGTTCTCAGCACAGTGTGTGTGTCAAAACACAATGAAGGTAGGGAGTGAATAAAGCAATGACAGGTACCGGGCATGTTAATACATGCAGCACAACTCAATACACAGTCTACATCATCATCGTATTGCAGGCTGGAGCATTTCTCATGGAATCAAAATCTTTATTCTTCATCAAAATCAATCAAGGCACATTATTGTAGACGTATGTATCATTTTCATTTTATCAATACTTGTTCCGATGCTGATTCTTCTTATTGATTATGATTCTTAACGTTTCTATCTGGTTCTGATTCTTTGAATAAGATATATTTCATGTCAATGTTAATATTCTCTATCTTAGTGTGCACAAAATAAAAATGTTTCCTTTACATGTGTTTCTACTTGAGCTGGACATGGTATCGTACCATTAGATGCTTCTGGGGCATTTGTAGTGTTCTTCATTGCAGGCAGTAATACTACTGTCTAGCTCCAGTTTACCATATTGTTAACACTGTACATATGTACACGGACCAACCCTGTGGCCAGAATGTCAAAATTAGATGACTGCAAAATCTGGGTATATGTTAAATATGTTGGTTGGGTTGTTTTTTTTTTGCGACCAATGCCAGTGTTTACAATTCTCACTCTCTACAATATCAGCACAAGGCAATAGGGTACAGTCAAGGTTAAGGGGAAATTGTGGTTTCAGTAAATAAAAAGACAAAAGTTGATTGCAGGTCTGTGACAGAACACAAACTTCAGTTTCTGCATAATTTTCTGCATGAAAGTCAGACGTGCTACACACCCTTCCATACCATTACTTTTTGCCTTGCTACATAAAGGGCACACTACTTGAGTGTTGGCAGTGGCTGTAAATTGTGAGGTGCTGTGTATACAACTGGAGACAGAAGCACGTTTCTTCCTTGGGAAACCCCTGGAAAAAAAACTGAGACAGAAGTTGATTCTTTTTGAGTGAGGTTCAAATGGCACTGGAGATTTTAGCCATGCTAGCATGGCTGTAGGCATGGTAATGTCAGTCGATTGGTTCGTCAACCACTTTGATCCAGACTGAAATATCTCAACAACCATTGGATGGGTTGGCATGACATGCTCTACAGACATTTGGACTTTGGTGATTCTCCGACTTTTCTTATTGGGCCATCATGAGGTTTAAATAAATGGTTTTAAGTGAAATGTCTCAACATCTATTGATGCCTCCTTCAGGATGAATTGTAATAACTTTGATCTTTACTTTCCATCTAGCACAATAATCAGGTCATGTTAATTTACCCAGTACTATATTTTATTCCCTCATAAAATCAAATGTTGAATTTGCTGCAAAATAACAAATGTGAGTAGGCTAACACACTGGTAACATTATACCTCCTTAGCATCAATACGTTACCATTGTTACTGCGCATATGTTAGCATGCTGATATTAGCATTTAGTTCAATGGCCCATTGTGGCTGAATACAGTCTTACAGAGGCGCAAGTGTGGCTGTGGTAGTGGTAGTTTAGTGGAAGTTATTGCTCAGGTATTCCCCATCAGCTGTAGTTTGTGGCAGTGCTTGTGTCCACTTGAATAGAACAAAGGGAATTATGGCTTTTTATTTTCGGAAATAAAAAATGCATAAACTTTTCTTTTACAAAAGTTCGACAACGCCAGTCAATTGATATTGTTCTCAGATCATTACTGGTTTGGTTGAGTCACCACAGACAGCTCTAATCATCCCAGCCAAGTTGAACCTTACTTTGCTTATGGCAAAACTGATTCTGAAGAAAGAGTCCTATTCTGTCCCATATATGTCCTCTAATCACAGAAATAATGCTGATACCTCTGCAGCATCAAAGACAGGTTATTCTATTTGATCCAATGTGACCATTCTCTAATGCCTGTCACTGGCCATATTCTTATGTTTATATCATGGGTTTGGAAGAATCCTCATGCATATTTATGCCCCACTGCAACTGAATGCTCAGCATGAAATGAAAGACTTTGCTGCTTGAGGGTTGTTTGCCTTGAGACTCAAATCTAAATCTACATATTGCCCGTTGCATACAAATAGAAGAGCTACAGGCTTGAACCTGCAGGCTACTTCAATCTACCAGTCTGTTGAAATTTGAAGATACCAGTTCATTTGGGTATGCACGCACATTGTCGGTTAAACTTACAATTTAGTGTTTAATTTACAAGTTGAGTGAGATTTGACTAAATTGTTAAAATAGGGCATGTATTATTTTCTCAATTCCTTTTTTACAAACGTGTTTGTTGCCTGACAATCACATCATGCTCTGAGCACCAAGACGGACACAGTGCATGGGCACTATGAACACAGCATCATTTTCCAGCTACATTAAAATAACTGCATTTTCTCTTCCATGGTCCAATAACTGAAGAAAGGATCTTGATTTGTTTTCCCCTATGGCTGCAAATCTCATTTTTATAGCACAAGATATTATGTGCAAACCAATTCCAAATCCACTTTTCCAGTCTACTTTTCCATTATCACAATAAAATCTTGGCTCATTTTTATGATGGCTGAATGTTGAAATACATTAAAATGGGTCTGAGAATAGCCTTGCCCTCTTGGCCGTTGTCTTTTGAATTAAATGTCAACACAGGTGTAAAACAAAATGTAACCTCATATTCTGCTGAATATAAATGTGCCATTTGCTGATATAGATGAGTCTGGAAGAGAAAGCGGCTCATCACTGTGCTCATAAATTAACTAGGGGCTGTCCGTGGTTGAGTGACACATCTTTGATTTGTAGCAAGCAGTTAATTTCAATCCAAATCCTTCATGCTCAATTCTTACAGCATCTTGCTTCCTAGACTGCCATCAAATAAATGGCATACCATGCAACCTTTCAAAGTAAGCCATTTGCTAATGTAAGCTAAATCAAACTCCATACAACTACAAACCATCATTTAAATAAATGTGAGCAGCCAGCCAGTTAACTAGTCAAAACTAATTGCTGATGGTGCCTGGTGACAACCAATTTAATGATTTCCACCTCTGATACTTTTCCAGTGTAATTGATTTCCACAGTGTAATTATGTCAGGACAAATGCAGTGTTTTCAGCAGAGCGCCGTATTAAGTTGTGCAAGACGAGGCTCAGGAGGGCAGCCAGTTTGGACAGGAGAGAAACAGAGGGGTGGCTGGATCCGAGCCATGACCCTTCTACTGTCTCTCTCCAAAACTGTCATTTCCATTAGTGTAGACTCACCAGGGCCCTGACAAACTCTCTCATCCCTTCCAACTCTATCCGAATGGACAGGCACTGGACTGTGTCGTTAAATTCTTCATAAATGGTTATGTTTTCTGAAGCATGAATAGCTCCACAGTGCTGGTAAATGAAATCAGTATACAGTATATAGTGGAGAGGTTTCTTTTAATGCTGTACCTTTCATTGGAATGTGAAATAGGTCTTAAGGAGAGCGGTAGAGAGCTACAACCTGGACCTCGTCCAAAATGCTTTCTTGAGTGGTGGAATTTGGATTTGCAATAATGATTTAAGATAATTTTCTACATGGGGTTTATAGAACATAAGGCCTGCATATGTTGTTGGTGACTGACTATAAAAAAGCAGTTACTTCAAATCTGCTTGCATGACTCAAGCCTGGCTACTCCTCATGATATTCATGATATTCAGTTCATATATTCAATGCATTTTGACTTGAGCTGGACCGGAGAAAAATATGTGTATATGAATAATAGATCGTATATATATATACTTTATACTTTATATCAGTGTTTTGTCTTCTTGGATGCAAATTATTGAATCAGGAAATGTCATTCTCTACTTGTGAAATAAAAGACATTTAAAAAGCAATCGAAGAAGTGCCATTGCCTGCAAGACAAAAGACTGAGAGGACAAGAAAAGACAAAACAGAGGAAAATTGAAGAAGAGAAGAGAAGAAAAGAGGGCTATAAAGGATGAAATGCTCTCTACAGACAATCCATTTACTCCCAAACACACCTTGGGTTATTGAGAACGATAACAATGCAGCCAGGGCCTTTTGTATTGCAGTGCACAGACACATGTTTCTCCTAGCCTGACATAATTGCCATTCTTCCTCTATTTTCTATCTGGGCAACATCAATCTCTGTTGCTGGTCTGTCAGAACTGTCGGAGGCACAGAGCAAAGTCAGGCTTTCCGTATCAGGGCTTTGTGAAGTGCTGGAGCTAAGCACAAGATGCAGCTGAGGATGAGAGATCATATAACAGGCTCAGCCAAAAGACTCCGTCCTTCTCTTTACATCATGTGTCACCAGATAGATTTGGTGTAAAACTCTGACTTCAGCACCAAAGCCCCACATAGGCTGACAGTAACAAATTGATTCTTGTTGTCTCTGCAATGTCTAATATCACATCAATAACACTTAAAATGGATTGGCAAAAGCAGGGACCATGCGACAGTGAATATGAGGGCACATCAGAATTGATAGTGACGTGCACACATTATATACATAAGGGTGTTAAGGTATCACATTTGAAAAAAGCATATCGAAACATAAAGTATGAGCTTGTGCAGTCTGCAAAAGTACAAAAAAACAAAAGAATATCCTGTGCACTGTGAACATAGACTAATCACTGTTTCAAAAAATGTTCACAACTTTGGGATGAAAAAGATTGTTTGAGGGGAGAAGCAATATTTCACTGGGTGAAATAGGTGCAGGCAATCTGCCTTTGGAGTGGAGAAGGCAGCAGTGTTTTATAATGGAAGAAATTCAATGTGACATGTCGAGAATGAATTGCTCAGTCAACCAGAAATATCCCTTGTTCTAATGGCTTGGGACATTCAGTGGCGTGTTCTCTCCTCCCCCTCCTCCCATATTTCTCTCAATCTCTCCTTTCCTCTATCTCCCTCTCTGTCTGTATAAACACAACACACATATGTAATGAATAAGGTTATAAATAGTTCTTGATTGCTGAAATGTGCCAAAATATGCCGCAACTTTTAAGTTAAATTTAAACAGCGAGTCTCAATAGGTTTGATGGAAGCAGAACTGACCAATTGTATAAAGAAAAAATGGTTTATGATATCATTACTAACCTTGATAGCGGATCGTTATTATTTTGTAAAGCAGAGCTGTTTTCAAAGAAACCCTGAGGTGAATTCAGAGAACTATCACACGCAGTCTGCTCTTGTGTCTGAAGGATCTAAATGCTAAATGAATTACGATTTGCAGAAAATATCATATTGTCATTTTCTTATCAACATTGCAGTTGAATCTTTGCCAAGTGTGATTATTTTCTATAAATAAACTACAGACCTGTATTTGTGGTCTGCATAATCTTAAACAAGTTCACGTCCCATTTTTATATTTTAAAAGAGCAATTTTGGTCACATTTATTCAAACTTTACATGCTTAACATTACTTCACACTATTCCACACATAATTAAATGATATTCAAACGTAATCAAGGCATTCAAAAGTGTTATTATAATGTCATTTACACTCAACAACTGCCAAACTACCTGCTAGCCTAACACTCTGAATAAATAGTCGCTGGTGTAAATAGTTACTTCCTACATCGTGTTAAGACACTGTTAAGTTATTCAAATAACATTTTGTTATATTTTGCATACTTTCATTAAAAGTAAATTATAGTGCTGCATGATGTTTAATGATCAATATCTCAAAAAATATTAATGTATACAGATACTAGTGCTGCAATTTTGACAGAAAAGAAATGTGTTTAATAGCCACTTTGAGCTCAAAATGTATGGACTTGAAACTCTCGCATGCATTGTGAATATGTAAATGAATGTTGTTTTAGCTCCAGAAGCATGCTAAAATGATCATGCTGTAGCTTTGTCTGTGAAGTGGGCTGAACATAATGTGGTGAGGTGTGTGTGCGCTGCAAAGATAGAAATGCATTTTCCACAGGTCACTGCTATGTTGCGATATGTGTACTTCTGCTGCTGATACCAAATATTTATTCCCTTCTCAGTGATGATAGAGGATGCACTGTCATGTATACTGTTGCATTATTGGGTTTTACGTGTATACACACCATGATTGGCATTTTAGATATTTATCCTGTCCACAGAGCATGTCTTACCTTACATGAAATGTGATTTCTCGAGAAGTGTAATCATGGGTTGGAAGATTGCTTTCTATTATCCAGGAGTGAAAATGATAAATTGGTACTTCGGGGGGAAAATATTTCAGATGTCAGTTTCATCGCAGGGCTATTTTCCACACATGCTCAGTTTCATTGTGTTAGGTCTCTGATCGAAGTATTGTTGAAGATTGTGATGATTCTCCCCTCTCATTAATAGGGTTTTGTGAGGGCCGACATAGCATGTAATCTGTTCTCAGGATGAGTTAACCCTCAGTCAGTGCAGGCGGGGGATCCATGCTTTTCTGTGAGCACTATACACCTTCCTATTCACAAGTCTTAACTGCTGTGCTTGCTCTGCAATGCAAACTGGAAGCAAACCAAACTGAGAGGCTAAAAATATCGCAGCATTAAGATAGGTTATCTGGCTCCTGATAACAGGCTGCACAATACGTTACATATTAACCAACATTCACACTCTGGGGTTTCAACACTTGTGTGGAGCACAAGATCACAGAGGAGCTATCATTTTCAACCCAAACGTGAGCCTGAAAACACACATTTGTGTTCATTTTCACTTAATGTAAACACATCAGCACTATTTGATGGAAAGTAGTTTAGTACAACCTGTTTACACAAATTGTAAAAATCTTTAACATTTGAGCAGGTCAGTCTTGCCATGTATTGCTAAAACTTTAACACATGTTTCAAACTATTTGCTGTTCATTAAAGGATAAGCCTGGTGATATTCATTTATTATTGATTAAAGATAAAAACTAACCTCACATTGATTGATTACACCACAAGTATTGTCTGTCCAGCAGACTGCCATTGTAGTTTGTTTTGAGTCAAACCCACTGTCATGCTAGCAGTGTTTGGCTAGCAGCCAAAAAAAAAGTCCCCAATAAATACACTATCTACATTTTACTACATTATTTACATTGTACATCTTCAGTAGAAAGCAGCATCTCAGCTGTTTGTGGCAAAACTCCACAGCTATCCACAGGGTATGAAGTCCAACAAAGTGGGCTGGAGAATGTGTCATTAGATCATTAGCACTGGAAACCCCCTTTCTCTTGGAGCTAATGCACTGCTGTCTATTCAGACAGACTCATCTCCTCCCGAGCTCTAGCTGCGCTAAGCTAATACTCTCCGAGGCATTAACATTAAGCTGGGCTACAATGTCCGGTGGAGCTGTGGAAAAAGGGGCTCCCTGTGCAGCCCCATCCAGCACAATGTTTAGAGTCAGCACACCATTAGTCAAATCTCCTCAGCCATGAAAAAAAAAGGGGGGGGGATCAAAACAGAATATGCATGCATAAAATTCAACACATTTGTTCCCATAGCAACCATTCAGCATGTCATTCACTTGTCAAGCCGCATCAGGGCCAACGGGGTCCATTGTCTGGGTCCTGGTGAGCATGGCTGCCTGGAACAGCCCCGGCTCCCTCTTCTTCCCTCTGACCGACATCCAGGTCATTCACCACGTTGTTATTTCTCTTTAATTCACATTGGGCTCGTTTTTTCATCGCTAATCACACGACAAATGACCACCACAGCCCCAATAAAAGAAGGGGATAATGCAGTGCAGTACTGAGGCATGGCTTTTATGATTCTTATGAATAGGAGAAGTTGGGGGGGGAGGGGGGATTAGGGAGAAATTCAGGGCCCCTGCTCTCAGACCAACACCTCAAAGATTTTCTTGCTTTAGTTTATAGATTGGGTGGGCGGTGAAGGCCGAGCGGATTCAACGTCTATGACTGGCTGTCAAGATCAGTTTAACAGCCACAATGGGAGAAAAGGCCATTTGACTTCTGTAATCTTTTCCAACATGCTCCAGAGTTGCTGGTGATTGGCACTCCTCAAGTATTTCCCCTGTGAACAGCACTGTGTTGGATGTTAAGCTTTGCACAGAGGTTGTTGGATGTTGTACATTGCTTTAAAAGACTTGTTAAGGTTCATTATTGTTATCTTTTTCACAGAATTATTGCTGGAGACACTGAGGGAAAGAGAGCAGCATAACAGAACAGTTGAGTAACCAGCAAATTGGTTTTGCTCTAACAAGTTCTGTTTTGATGAGCTCCACAATAACAAAATGCACGCTTCCCTCTTTAGTTAATAATTAACCCAACGTTTAGCTTGTTAACATGACACACACATTTGTAAACGTTGGCTGTGAGGTCCAACCACTCTGTTGTACTTGTTTCCATGACAACAGCAGTTACAAAACTGTGAAATGTACCATGTTTTTGGTGATAAAGCTTCATTTCTTAATTCCTGCCCATTTCAATTAGATAACACTTCTTGACAATGCCTTTTCAAGGTGATAACAACATATTGCCAACCATGCTTCCAAGCAACACAGCACTGATTAGTAAAGCCTGTGCGGTGGAAGCTGCTCTCCCGGCTCCACACATGTGGAGAGCAGATAGTTAGTGTTTGTGAGCTGCAGATGGTCCTCCTGAGGACAGCTGTGAGCTGAGGCCAGCCATCTCTCAACACAACAACATGTCTGCTTCAACCAATCACCTGCCACAGCCTAATCAATATACATCAGTGGAGATAATATGTGGTATCGAGCAGTGTATAAATCTGTGTTGATGATCAGTTTTTATTTGGTCTACTATTCTGCTGTGTTAACCTGACGGGGACTGCACCCACACATACAGTACAATTTTGAGAAAATAACACTTTTGTGTAGCTTGCAGTTATGTTCACATAAATAAATAAAAAGTAGACTTTTTGTTTTAGTCAGTTTTTCACTGGTAACCTATTCATTGTTCCACATGCTTGTACACCTTCAACACACATCAGCACAGCCTTCAAACTGACAGAAAACAGGCTGTACTAACTTATAACACCATTAAATGAGATTTCTCATAGATCATCTGAAAATAAAAGAGGTTGTCAACACAGGAGCATGGGATAATAAATGAGAACTCTATTCTGGTATATTAAAAAATGAAACCGATACACACAATCAAACCGCACAATAATACAAAAGGCAGTGTCCTTGGAAATGGAAGGGTAATGATAAATTACCAAATAGCAAAATGCATAGGAAGAGAGAATTAATTAGAAATTCAGTTTTACAATTAAAAAGGGACACTTATGTTGTTCGCTAATGGTATGTGTCAAAGCTCAAATATATCATCTAATGTCTTATTACAACATTTTAAGCAAAATATACTCTACTCTTTATATTGTGTATGAAAATGAGCTGTAGACTATGCACCTATAGCATTGAAAAAGTAAAAGCATCTTTAAACCCAATTTTCATCTAGAATTTTGTTTCCAATTTTGTTTAAAATATAAAAAATGAACACCAAAAGTTTCCTTTTTATTATAAGTAGTGGCTTCTATATGTGTCTTGCGTTGAGAAACGTTTATTCAGCACAATGGAAGATTTTCCTATTCAGTTTTACACTATATTGTATTTTATGCATGGTAATGACCATGGAATAATACATTAAGTTAAACCTCACATTTAGTGGTTACGTAAGAGTCAAATTTGCTTTTTTATGGAGTCTGATGTGATTGAAAGCAGCATAGAATTTTTAGACAATCACATGAAGAGATTGGGGATAAGCCTCAACAAATAAAAAGACCCAGAGGTGCACTCTGGCCCTGCTACAAAGTTGAGGGTGTGAGAAAAGGGGAGTTAAACAGTACCCAGGTTTGGGGCTTCTTAATAATTTCTCCTCCATGGTGAAATTTGGATGTGGGAGTCGTGCCTCAATAGACATGAGATGCACTCGCCGCCCCTGCTCACAGCCAGTATCAGGCCTAATGAGGCATTAATCGGAGGTGTGGGATGTTGCTCTGTAGAAAAGCGCAGGGTCAGCAAAGCACAATGAAGATGACAACAAAGACTGGGGAGGCAGTGGCCCAAATGAGCGTTTCTCTGAACTGTATGCTCAGCAATCACTTCCAAAGCCCGGTGACAGAATATTCACCAAATTTCAATGGAAAACATATGAAAGGGCCTTTGAACGCTTTTGTTTGTAGGTTTTCCTTTTTTCACAAGGGTGATTAACCCCCCTTTACTGCCCCACCCCCATGCACGTGTGCGCACAGACACACACATGCACGCATGTCAAACACTGTGAATTCTGGAAACTAGTATGTAATGATGCCTGCTTTCCAATAAGAAGCGTGTTTTTTAGTTTAAAGCATTTTTAACTAACCACAATGGGTCTTATTTATTTTAATGGTCATGTTAATTCATGAACATTTGTTATTATTATTGCATACGGGGGGGGAAAAATTGCATTTAAGACAGGCAGAAATGAGCTGCCGGTTGACTCTGCTCTTAACTCCAGTGCATAGTGAGCAGTTTGAAAAAGGGTTTATTGATGCTTTTGGATTGCCTCTAGAGTTGTTTTTAGACCTCAATTTGTTTACTTTGTTTTTGGCATTGTGAAATAAAACATGAAGGTTATTGAATATATTTTTATTTAAGGGAAGATTCAGGACTGCTTCTCCGTTGGAGCTAAAATCAAATGTTCAACAATTCACAATGTCCCAGTGTGAAAGGACATAAAACCAGTTGGTGCCTTTTATACCAACTGTCCAAAAATGTCTCCAAAGGTGCTGTATGTTAGTCACAGGGTCAATGATCATAAACTGGCTTTGTGTTTTTTTTATATTTGATTCATGCAGCCACAGATGGCTGTTAGACCCGGCCATCTGGATGTGAATGTCCAGCCCAGAATGTGCATATCCCAGAGGAAACTGACTATCCCCAGATATAATGAAGGTTCTGAGTTTGACCTGCCCCCACCGATAGTTGACATTTCTAAGTAGTTTTTCCTATTTATTTGCAAATATTTGATATAATAATTGAACTGTTACTCTATAACATAACTGTAACTAGCTCATTTAAGTATATCCCAGTACAGAAATTTACACAAAATATACACTGTAACTTAGTCAGCATATGCACACGTTCCATTACTGAAGTGGGCAGAAAACTCTTCACAAAAGAAAACCCACACACTTCCAAAATCAGCTGAACATATATGTAAATACATAAATAATGCTCATTAGATTAACATTGCCCAATAATTATATTGCTATACATACGGACAATATCTCAATGTGGTTTCACTAATGCTAAAAGTGTAACCACCTATTACCTTGTCACGTGACCTTCCGAGCTCAGCTGTCGTAAACCTGTGAAACTGTGATTTTTTGGCCACTTAGAGGCAGTATAAACACAAGATTGGCATGTTATCACCTTTTAAGGTGATATGATCTTGATGGCTAACAGTGGCCTATTTACACTTCTGGCTCTTCAGATGCAAAATTATGTTCACCAGCTGACTTTGGTGCTGAACATTAGCGTACAGTGAGTTTTTAGAGCTTTTTCGCTAAACACAGAAGCCTGCTGCGGCCAAACATGACGCTGTGAGAGCCGTGAGAGTCAACCAAAACAGTAAAGTTGTAAGCCAGAAAACCAAAACAATAAGCTAAAAAGATGCAATGGTAAATTACGGAGCCCCGGAGTGGCCATAGAGAGAAAACATATTGAGCGTTTGACATTGTATTCCATGCGCACAAAATACACATTTTGGGGTTATTTGTGGCACATTAGGACTAGTTAAAAACAATGCAAATATTAGAGTAAAGCTCCAAAGTTAATGCATGAACATGATTAATTTAGAAAGTAAGAGAGCAAACCCATAGACAATGTAGTTACTGAATGTTTTAGAAAAAAAAGAAATAACACGTATAAACAACTGACACATAGCTCTTTTATTATTTAGGGGATAACTAACAGTGTTGTTGAATGAGTTGTGTGCGTTTTTACACTCAGTGGGTATGAATGAACCAAAACGTGGGAACAAATTGTATCTTGTGCGCACAAAATAACTCTATATGACCACTATGGGCTCCGTAGGAAAGCTATGGGAAATTGCAGAATTTATTTGATCCATTGTTATTGTAAATTGTTTGACTAGAGATGCTTAATTATTTAATTTTGTTCTGCCTATTATTCACTTGTGGTTGTTATACACTTAATGATTTCTTTGTTTCATCTGGCTTTATGGAAATCCACTTAGCTATAGTTAACCAGCTCTGTGTTGCTGGATGACAAAAACATATGACGAGTCAAGTTAATGTGATTTTGATTCACTTCCCTCCGATGCTTGATGATATCTACACGAGTAATGCATACTTTTGAGATAATTACCGCTACAGCTGTCAGCGGTACTGACAGGTTGGGAGCCCTGCTCTAATACCAGCTGCAGATGGGACTCCCTGCTTGGACAGATCTTGGTGCTCTGAAGCAAACATCCAAGTGATGTGTAGATATGTTTTAAAAATAAAACATCTAATGAAAACCAAATTATTTCTCTGCATGAACAAATACAAGATCATTGGGTCACAACACTTTGGAGTGTGTGTTTACTGTTTTATGTATATCATATACAATAGTATATCATACCTTTGTAACAATACTGTTTTTAAAACCATATGTTACCACTGGAATCTGCATCAGTTAGGTGGTAGGGGGGCTCTATGATGGATTACTACCTTTAAATGCAGATTCACAAAAGGGTACAACTGAAAATTGAATCAATATATAGTGTGTGCGCAACATTGTGCAACAATCAACATGTTTCACTTGGTGTTTATCTGGGGCTGTGGTCGGGTTAATAATATCTGGACAAGATGACATGCTTGGCCAACGTCCAATATGTAATAAAACAAGACAATAGTTTGATCAATTACAGTAAAAGGAGAAAGTAAACAATCATCATACTGTACTGGAGATTGTGGAGGCTACGGTGGCTTAACATAGAGTTTAACAGCTAATATCGATTTGAATTGCCTTCCAGACACTGCCTCATCATGCCCCAAACGACATTAGACTTTGATTGAAAATACCTTTAAAGTTAACTGCTGGAAAAGGTAATTTATTGGGCAGCTACTTAATTTATTCCTCCTCTGATGCACATCCATCAGAGAGATCAATAATCAAATGATCTCACTGATTATGTGAAATGGAATGTACTGACTTAGCTCATGTAGCAATCTCAGACAGCCCTTCATATTACAATGGAAATATGAGATGTATTACACGGTTGCAATAGTTTTATGGAGCAAATTAGATGAATTTCAGGAGGTCTCTGCCACTTGCTCTTGATCTCTTGTTAAATGCAAATGAGCGCACTCAGCGGCATCTCAGTAAGTGCACGGTGAATCCTTTGAAAAGGGAAACAAATGGCTGAGAGGAAAGACACAGGATGGACAGGTAGGCATGAGATGGAGCTATCAAGGAGGCAGCGTGGTTGATGCCCACAGATATCCCTAAGCTTTTTGAAATCCAAACATTTTCTCTTGGATTCAATTTAATTTTAACTATTGACCTTGCATGTGCTCAGCACTCCAAGCAACAGACTGAGGAAGATATTGAGCACTTCCTTTTGACACGGACCTGTCAAACGCTGCTGCCGTGGGAACGCAGACACAACGCAAAGCTCACCGTCGTGTTCAGACAAAAAAAATTCAAAAATACATTTAAATGTAAGATTATGCTTCATATAATCTCTCCTTGTTATTTACTTCCACTTTTACACATAATCACACACTTTAAATATAGGCTTTGGCTTTCTATACGTTTTCTTTGCAAAAGCCTTTTTCACAACATCCTCTCAGTTCTTACTCGTAACTTACTTTGTCACATTGAAAAGATGAAGGCAGTTTCTCAGATAGTTCTCTGGCAAGAACAGAGTTGGCACAAAGATATTCATATATTGTAACATAAACACATACACCACATGATGCGACTAAACTGTTTTAACAGTAGATTTAGCATTGTGTTTATTTTGACTTGCATACTATAGCAGTTAGGTGTCAATTGAAGCCATGGAGACTTGCAAAACACTGCATATTGATGGCTACAAATGGCTGCAACAGTTAATTAAAATTTTAACTATATTCCCACAAATCATATATCTTGTAGTTGTCAGATATGTATCTACCCAGTCATGCTCCGACACATACTCTTTGTTACATGGCCAGCAAAATAATTTAGGGGGGCTGTTAAAATAGATTTGGGTCCCTATTTTTATGGAAGATTGTCGATTGATATCTTCATGCCTTGTGCATCAAGCATGCTGCAGAGATGGGAAAAGATGGGAGTTGAAACCAGATGCGTTTGTTGAAGACTAGGTCTTTAAAGTTGCACTGAGAATAGACAGCTGAGGACCGCATGTCTAAACGTCATGCCACCTCAAATGGAAAGTGCAAATGAAAAATGTGATGGAAGTGTTAAGCAATTACAATATAATGTGTCATATGAATGAACACAAAACTAGAGACCTTTAGATCCACATTAAATATAACATTTGAATGTGATCATGGCAATCATGCCAGTGAGGCCCAGTCTGTAAAAAGCTAAAGAGTAATAGATTCTTACCAGCATGTGTCATCCATAACTGCTTTCAGGCTGCATGAAGTACCTTCTCTTTCAATCACTGGAATCCTGCAGCCATTCGTAGGCACCAGGACCTCTAGGTGTTCCACGTGAGGCCTTTAATTTGAAGGAAGTGCTGGGACATATTTTCAAATCAATCACGTGCACTAAATCATTGATTGAATCTAACCCCAGGAAATTACTATTTGGTTATAATTCAATATTCTATTGGTTTAACAGTTTTTGCAGTGCAAATCATTAGGAGTGTAGGACATGTGACATCACAGAGATACAATGCATGAACACATTTTATTTGGCCGGGTTACTATATTGTTAGCATGTGAGTTTTAAAATAAAATAATGCATAATTTCCTGCAAATAGCATGATGGGCCTTATCTCCACAAACCTGAAGTCATATTAAAATGCACCTCATATGTCTTTGACAGGGTGTTTGTGATGCTGTAGACTATATATGCTGTACAAAACAATATTGTTTTCCTAATGGTTTGGTGAGTGACTGTCCTTATGTGGCACTGTGACTGGCACAACTTTTTAAAAGATTCGAGATTAATTAAAATGACCAGCTGATAAGATAAAAAGTAGTTATCACATTGTTATATTTATTTTGACTGTCCTGATGCATCTCACATAGCACTTTACGTTGGTTGTGATCATACAAAGACTTTAGTTTTACTAATGCATTATTAAAAACACAAACTGATGCTAGCTGATTTGCTGCATTTGGCACAGTATATTAGCATTAGCCATGCAAGTGTACAGTAGGCTGACAATGAAGATGGATCAAGATGAAGCCCCAGAATATAATGTTCTTTCCTAAAAACAATGTTGGTGTCCTTGATTAACATAAGAAACTACAAATTAAGCTTTTAAAACTACAAATAACTAAATCTGCTCCTTATTAACTTGGCTGTAATCATCACAAATCAGTTGCTGCACTGGTTCACAACTTAAAATACCTGAACAATTTTCTCTGCACATGGCAGTGAAAAACTGGCAAGGTTGCTAGCTAGATATAAATACTCGAGAGAACAAAAGAGCAGTTGACTGCTGCAGTGTAGGTGTTACACCATCTGTTAAGACAACAAAGATCCTACTTTCTGGATTCTTTATATTCACATGAGATATTTAGCATATACCCCCTGCTTTGTTTTTACATCTGGTGCAAAACGAGACACAAACTTTGACTTTTGATTGCAAGAACACAGACAAATGGAAGTCAATTTTATGTTGGGAGTTTTCGCTCACAAACGAAATGTGCATAAAATATGACAAAATGTTAGCTAAACATTCCCTGATGCGAGACTAGGATCAATCCAAGAATAACACAAGAGTAACAACTGCATGCTGTGACCTCCATCTTGTTCTGTGTATCCTACAGTGTTTGACAGCAGAGCTTCTTGATCCTGGCAAGGACTCACTATTGCAATGCTAATCAGAATCCCCTTAATGGCCAAGTGCACTTTATGCAACAATGTGTCTAGGTGACATTGCTGTTAAGACATATTGACAGCTTAATTAACACAGTACATAATACTGACACATATGGCGCAAGGACAAGAGGACCTCAAATGCAGTGCAAGGGGCCAATGCAAAACATACAGTATGAAGGATCAATCACAATAACTTATATATTAGTATCTTTGGTTAGGTCTCAGCCAATGCAATGTCATATATGTGGAAAGGGTATTAATGAACAAGGACATGTTTGTTGATGACATTTCTTTCATTTCATTCAAAGTCTTGATCAATCTTATTATGCACCATTCTGTATATTTGCTTCAAACTTAGCACTCTATGCATTTTTTTACCTTGATAGTTTTAACTGGTGGAGCTTTTCAGTGTGCCTTCAATGAAGCAATACTTAAGGGTCTCATAAAGATATAAGAGCTTGCCAGTTATTGGTCTTTTAATAAAAAGTTTTAGACCTTTGCAAGTTGTTATTACTCTAAAAATGAATGACTGCATTACAGAGAAATGTTCGAAGCACTTAAAGTAACAAAGTTACATCTTAAACCTGGGAAGATCAGAGGGGGAAAAAGATCTGGCAGACCAAATGTACAAACACACAGTCATGAACAGGTGCCTAATTACAGTGATCTAGGTCATCTCCAGAAAGGCAAAGGCCGCTTAGTTCACTTGTACCTACTGTAGTTCTTACTTATATTTTTTACTTTTTAAATCTGGATTAATAGATGTTTTTTCTGCCACTTGGGAGCACTGCAACCAGCTGGAAAAACAACACTGACACAGGCTATTATTAATAATAATTATAATTGTGTAATTATGGCAAACATGGTAATGAACAGTTGCACATCCAGCAAACATGGAGTTAGTGTTAGAATTAATTTGAAGTTGTGTTTCTGTTCTGGTAAATCTCAGTTTAGTCTCTTTAGCTCTGTTTTGGTCTCCACCAATTTCTGAGGGAAATATCTGGCTCTTTAGCCTAAATGCGCTCCATGGTGTTGATTACTCTGTCTGTCTGTCCTTTGGTGTTGGGAAGGTAATGTACATGTAATGCTTAAATACATGTTCATACTTTGGTTAATAATGTAGACTATGGTCAAAATAATGAACACTATGTATAGACTTTTTATTATGCCTCCCATTTGGGGAACAACGGCAACACAATAGGGCAATTTTCAGAATGTGTTTCTTTTGTTTTTCAAATACTTTTAGTTGCCTAAATTAAACCAGACCTTAACCACAGAGGTGGCACTGCTCATATGAGTCATTTTGGAAGCCACTGAAAAACAGCCTTTCTTGTTTTGGGAGGAGAATTTGTTGGATAAAACATACTCATATCATGCTGTTCTTTGTACTGAATGTTCAGACAATAATAAGTGAAAGATGTGTTCAATAAAATAAAAAATAAAAAACTGATGGTGCAAGGTATTTTGTAATAATATGTTTCCACAATGCCAGCTTCTTTATATAATGATTCGTATACATAACCCTCTGTTGTCATGCCTTTTAGAATGCAGCAAAGGCATCTACTTCATTAGCTTTCAAGCTTAGACCCGGTAATTGAAATCCATTAGGACGATCTAAAATGGATCTGATGGTAAATATAAAGTGAATTTCTGTGGAAGCAGGGACAGGCTCTTCAAGCAAATGTAAATTTGTATAGGCCAGACTGTGTGTATATGTGTGTGCATGTGTGTAATCTGTGCATGCTTGCACAGCTAGAGAGAATAAAAAAGAAAGAGACAGGGTGAAAGGGGGAGAGGGAGAGAAATAGTGAGTAAAATGAGAGAGAGAGAGAGAGAGAGAGAGAGAGAGAGGGTGAACTGAGTGCAGTAATATCCATTAGATTTATTGTGGTGCAATTCCCAGTCCCTCCAGTTCTGCCTGAGGGGGACTATATTACATTTCATCACAGTTTCATTTTCTCCTGCAGATGAGAAATGGGAGTTCTGTTGCAGTAATGTAGCATGTATGTGCTAAATCTCATCTCTAATAAAATCAAACACATCACAACTCCTGGCACTTTTGCTACAGGTCCATGGCAAAATGAAACACCATCTGTTATCGTATCAAGACCATCTTATTAGAACATAAAAACAAACGCACCCAAGGAATAAGAATGACGATAATGAATACAGAAGGTAATGAGATGTGATGGGAGGACTGGCCTTAAAGGTGGGAGACGAGTCCTTCTGAATTAGAGTAACTTTATTCCTTGCAGTAAATATATTCTATATATTAAAGACAGAGAGTGGTATCACATGTTGACATTGTCCCATACACACAGCACAGGGACAGCAGGACTTCACACAGTTTAACCAAGTGAAATCTGTCCCAGCAGAAAATAATTACAGTAGGTCAGACTGTATTGTTACATTTGTGGAAGTTAAATGGGAAATGAAAGATTGTCTGAGCGTAACAGTTTGCTATTCAGACTACAGGTATTTGATATATTTGACCGCGTTCAAATAACAGTTTGAAAACTGGAATATGTTCCTATTAAATTTCTATATCCATGAGTTTGGATATAGACACCATTACACTCAGCATGTCATTACATATTCATTCAAATTATGCTTGCAAATCACACATTGGTCTTTGGTTTATGGGCTTGTGTGAGACTCCAAAGCAAGTGTAACATTTAATCATGGTAACCTTGACATTAAATACTATACTATAATATTTTCATAATTTAACATACCCATTATAACAGTAGTAGCTACTTGCAGAAGCATACTTTTAATAGTAGTAGTAGTAGTAGAAGCTGAAGTACATTGTAATAATAAATGTGGGACCAGTGTTAGTAGCAGAGCAGTAGCTGTAGCTGTACTATATGTACTATATGTATAGCGCTATAAAAATATGTGTAAAAAAATTATAGCAGTGAAGTTAGGGTATCAATGTTGAAACTATTTTTTTTTGATTGATTTGATTAGTCAAGTGACTATAAAGTAGAATTTGTTCTGTGGTTCCAGCTTTAAACAGCAATTGTCCAATCATAGCTTAGCAAAAAATAGCTTTAGCTTCAGTCTTTTAGCATCATATCATGTGCACATGATGTGCATATGTTAGACTCCCTTTACATGGTTCTTGTTTCAAAACAGGTCACCTGGAAACAATGAAAACTGCCAGAGACGGCTTTTTCAACCACCTCATGGAGCTAACGTTAGCTTTATTAGTTAGCTAGCTACAGAAGATAAAATCTGACAGCAGCAGTTTCAGTCATTTCAGCCGCCGGCTAGACATGAGAAGCCTGTTTTTGTCTACCAGTGTCTGACATAAGGAAACCAATTATTTGAAAAAATACTACCAAATTTAAGTGGCCATCGCTGTAATCTCCATATGTGCTGTTTACAGCAACAGAAAGCCGTAGCAACAGTAACTAACGCAGATGGGGCTTAACGGTCCATTGTGAAGAATTTTCCACTTCTTTGTGTTTTAGATCATTGTAAATTGTATAATGAGCAGTTTGAAAACTTCACCTTGGGCCCTCAGAACTTTTCTCGGGGTGTTTATCACTATTGTATGTCTTTAAATTGAAAATGTATTAAAACTTCTATAATTTAAATAATTGATAATGAAAATAAGCAGTTTTAGCCCTATTGGAGTATTAGTATTGCAAGTGCACTTTAAACAGTACAAGTCGTCGTACCAGTAGTATGCAAATAGTGGAAGAAGTTGTAGTTCTGGTAGTCTCAGTAGTAGTAGTGGTAGCAAAGGTAAAAGCTGAAAGTAATAGTTTTGCCGCAGCAGTTTTGAGAGTCTTGCTGGCAGTGGCCTCATAAAGCAGCTCATTAGCCAGCAGAGTGACAGGGTCAGTTGCTTTAGCTTGATATTGTGTGTCAGTATCAAATAGCTGACAACAGGTGGGGGATTATAATCATGGTTGCACAACTAATAATACCAACTGCTTGGTATATCAGTTACCATGTAGACAATGGACAATCACTGCTGAAGGGGAAAGCAAGCGCTGTGACAGCAATGCTATCAACACAGACTTTGCTGTCTTTGTTTTAACTGGAGCAACTCCAGTCAAACACATTTGATCTACAGCGAGGGAGCACTGGGAAATAGGCATAAGGACTGGCAGAGAAAAGAAAAGGCAAGAGAGCCGGGGTGAAAATGATTTTCTCTGCTCTGCTTTGTCAATTTCAGAGCGCCATCTCCCGATAGTCATTAAATAAGTTGTGTTGTTGTTTTAATTATCGATAGTAAAGCAATCTGGTCATAATTACAAACATTTGCTTGTGGCAATTACAAACAGTGGCTGGTAGCAGTTTAATTTGCCCGTTCTAATCTTGTCTGTAATTAGAGCACACACAAGCAGAGCACCGGAGTTGTTCAGCTCCAAGGCAAACAAGACAAGACTGAAATTCCCATTATAACAAACTGCTGACTGCCTGCAGCACACAGACTCGCCTGCCTTCAGTGTAAACATTTCGTACATTCCAGTCCATTTGTTTAGCTTTACAATGCAATTGCACTGATGTGACAGGTTCTCATTTCACCCTCTCTGGGAAAAGAAAGTCAAATGAAATTGGAAAAAAATATTTCATAATATTGCACCACAGTGCCAACAGGGACTATGTGTTGTGTTTATTCATGCGGGGAAAAAAGGCTCATCTTAGATCATAACACCTATGTCAATATGAGCTGTAAAGTGCATGTCGAGTAGGCATGAACATGGTAATCATTATCATAATACTAAATCAAATCCAACCTGCTTACACTTGCTGAATTTAAGAGCTGCATGCTCAGGGTTGAGATCAACACTTGAGCAGAGAGAGAGAGAGTGTGCATATGTGTGTGTGTGTGTGTGTGTGAGAGATCACAAGTTAAGTATCTTAGCTTATATTTTTTAGTACTTTAGTGATATGTAAATATAAATATAAATAAATATAAATATAAACATTTAATAGACACACCACAACATCGATGGACTGCTCTGACTGTTTTGATCGTACGATCTTATGCAGGGATCAGATGCAAGTCAGAGCTTCTCCTTGATCACTCGTCCCCCACAGTCCGACAATCCATCCCTGGATCACAGCGAAGACGTAGCTGTTGGGCAGGGGGGGGGGGGGGGGGGGGTTGGGGGGCCCCGGCCAAAGGGGTTTCCAAGGGGGGAGATGGGTGGCGACAGTTGATCTAATTGGGGCCACCACTC